>JANTPZ010090195.1:0-43057 GCA_025593235.1 Vachellia pachyceras | reverse complement strand
TGTACCATCGGGACTTGGGAAAGAGGGTCCGGTGTCCCAACCGAAGGAGTCGATTGAGACTGACCAGAATGACCCACACTCGATCGATCGGCATCGCTACTAGGGGACTGTGACGAGGGGTTGTCACCGTCAACAGCAAAGGCCCGTGACTGGCCATGGAGAGCGTCCTTATAGGACATAATGCCAATGAGGGCAGGGCTCTGATACCATGAAATAATATGATGCAATGCTGATCTGATTTATTGATTGAAGGAGTTGTACATATATAGAAGGGAGAAACCCTAACTGAATACTAGAATCCCTATATTCTAGGTAACAATAATCCCTATATCCTAGGTAACAATAATTCAAATTTTGAATTAAATAACTGAATACATAATTAATAAATACTAAATTATCTATTATGCTAGAAACCCCAATAACGTAGGCATTCTCCAACACATAGATCATCAAGAGAGAAAATGTTCTTATCCCAAAATTTGAGGTCTCCTCATTTCCCACCCCTGTAAAATGTACTAGCTGGCTATTTAGGATGTCATTTACTGTGATTGAACGTTAGGGTGGTTTGTTGAATTTAATTCAAGGACGATAAGAAAAAATAAAACTCGTTTTGAAGATAAATGGAAATGTCAATTTAAAGAAAGATATGGCAATGACTTTGCCTGCTTTATTTATTTATTTTCCTTTCCATTGCTTCTTTCTTTGCTTCTCTGGTTGCACTTTTTGGCTTGTTATCTTGTTTGGTGTTAATGTATGACCTCGTTGTGTGCGTAGGTTGAGTAATTCACTCAAATCTGGAGGTGGCTAAGCTTCAAAGAGTTCGATGAACTTGAACTTGATACTTAAGGAAAAGGTTGACATATGTATTCGGTATGACTTTCGCATGAATCCTTGTCATGATCGATTTCTTGACACTAATTTTCACTCATTCCTCGAGCACATGTATTTTATTATCTTTCCTATTTTTTTAACCTTGTGGTAAAGATTTGGACATTGGGCAGTGGTATATTTTTTGGCCTTTTAACAAAATTTCTTTTTTGATATGCGTATTTGAAAATTTGTCGAAGGGAAATTGGTATAATTTTTATTACTCGTGTGCTCTTTACAAATTTAACAATACTATATCTTATAGGGCCTTAGTTTTATTTTAAAGCCAGTTGGTTAAAGTGGAGATTTGGGAGGTTTAATTTTAGCCTGTTTGGTTCAAAAATATTGAAGTAACTGAGCCGCTTAAGCCGTACGGTTTGATTCTTGTCGGTAAATCTTTTTGTTCACGGATAATTAACAAATACAATGCATGTTCGTGTGAGCTTTGACAAAATAAGTTTATACAGATCAAGATAAAATTCTTCTCACATAGTTATCCTGTAGACTATTAATCATGTTAAAAAATTAGTTTCTATTGTTAGTTCAAATGGGAACACAATCCACTCTGTCTTAGTGTCAAAAGTGTTTAACTTATTTACATCGCTATCAAATCCATACCGATTCGAGCAGGTCAGCTTGGAACCGGACAAGCATATGTATAACTTGGAGTCATAGCAACCTAACAATTGCTGGGTTGATTGAGTTGCATTTACAAAATTGGCATTTTAAATAATATTGTTTGCATTTTTTATTTTTTTAATGATATTTTTTATGCTGATGACTATTAATTTAATAATTACATAATTCTATGTAAGAATATTTTGTTATTCTTTATCTATTTTGATATTTTTACTAGAAAAATATTTAGTAATTATTGACTCTAATATCAACGGATGATATGTCGATATTGTGATGTCAATATATTAATTGTAAAGAATGTTGAATAATCATATGATTACTTTGCTAGTGATTTAATATACTTGATTGATATTTAGTATTTGAATGGTACACGATTAGAAATTAAAATTTAAACTATTTTTAAGTTATTTTATTTGTAATCAATCTAAATCCGACCCATGGTCCACTGGAATAACGTTGCTTATTTATCATTTTAAGTTGAAAATCAGTTAACATGAACTACAATAGATCAATTGTTTGCTTCCTTCAATTTTTTATTAGACAAATAATTGCTTCCTCGTGATCAAAGAATATAGTTAAAAGTAGTTAGAAGCAATAAGTTTGTTAAAATTTTATATTCCCCTACAAAAATATCCTAATTCATGTAGTTGATTGGTTCTTGATGAATATTTTGTTGTCTTTATTTAATAAGATTCATTAATAAAGTAAAAAATGTAATAAATATTCTAGATAAGATATTTCTTTTTTATATGGAAATATTTTTTGCTAAAACATATGTATCCGAAAACAGTTATATTTCAAATACTATCAGACGTTAAATATGAACATCTCCCTCAACCAATACTTAAACCTTAGTTTTGATAAATATGACTTGTGTTGTGAAGAACTGATCCTATCCACTAGATTAACTCACATTAGTCTTTTTATATCACAATACGAGAATATGTTATCCAAATCTCTAATAGACTAATGTAATATCTTAATTTTTGCATTAGAATTTTAAGGAAAAGAAAAAGAAAGGAGGGAAAAAATAATAAAATAAAAAGACAGAAGGAGGACACGTATGGCGGTCCTTATCTCTTCTAACGACCGCCATATATATCTGGAATATTAAAAAAAAAAAGAATGGATGACGCGTGTAATGGA
Organism: Vachellia pachyceras; assembly: GCA_025593235.1. Taxonomy (NCBI): domain Eukaryota; kingdom Viridiplantae; phylum Streptophyta; class Magnoliopsida; order Fabales; family Fabaceae; genus Vachellia; species Vachellia pachyceras. Next base: position 40,405 of record JANTPZ010090195.1, on the reverse strand, counting down.
GAGAGGTGGTATACCCCCACAGCCAGCGTGAATCACTCAGAAAGGAAGAGGAAATCGTGAGGAAAGGGAGAAAGAGGAGAGAGGTGAGAGAAAAGAGCAAAAAAAGCATTTTCAAACTCCATCTTTAAGATTATTTAGATAAGTAAAATAATTTATTTTCAATATAATTTTTTATGAAAGTTATTCTAAATATTTTTTTTTATCTAATGGTTGTAATATCATGTTGGTTAGAGAATATTTTAATATTTAAATTTTTGTATGATTGGAGTTTTATTTATAGAAGATTATATAATTAATATACGGTTAAAGTATACTTTTATATCTTTATATTTGTGTCAGATTTCACATTAGTTATTTAAGTTTAAAAAGTGTACTTTCAGTCCCTCAAACTTAACCATGTGTTATGTTATTAGATTTATTTATTGGATATCTAAGGTATTTTAAAAATTTATTTTTTATAAGATTTTTAATATATAAAATAATTTGAACTGATAAAAGTTGATTTAAATAGTTTATTTGAGATTATTAAAGATAATAGAGAATTTTTGAAGGTTTAAATATTTTAATTAATATTTATAGAGAAAATGGTGAATTTATAATAGTTTAGTTTTATCATTTAAGCCGTAAAATAGTAATTTGTAATATTTAGAGAATTATAGGAATTTAAGATATTTGAGGATTTTTATAAATATTTGATGTTTTTATGAAATCAGAATATATGAGAAAGTATTAAAGAAATAAATTAACATGTGGTGATGCATAATTGTGTAGGCTAATTGTAGAAATTATTGATGTGGGGCATGAGCTTGCTATTGTCATAACATTTCTTACTGGATAAGATGTAATTGCTTTCTATTTATTATGCATGCTTGGGACATGTTTAGTGAGTGAGTTTGAATTGATTGTAATGAAAATATTATTACTTGATAAACTTTGTGTTGATAGTACTGAAAATATATTGTGAAGTTTGGGGTTAAAGATTGAATGTGATGTAATGGCACCGTTTGCAAATGCCTTTGATAAATGTTCTCTTGACTTAATGGAAAAGGAAAACCCATGAGCATGAAACTATTGATTGGAACATGCCAGTAACTATTCATGCATGTGTGTTGTTGATGATAAATTGTGGATGTACTTTGCTTAAATATTATAAAAAGATAATTGTGATATTGGGGGAAGGATGTGATTATTCACGGGAGACTAATCAGGGAGGATAAGGGGGTGAATATCCAGCATGCTAAAGAGAAAATAAGGTTGGACTTCCGAGACTGAATATCGAAAGATCCTATGTCCATCATAGGAGAACTTCTGAGACTGAATACCGGATGATCCTATACTATGGCAATGAGGGCTTATGACATTCCTGCAATGTGAAGGGGGAACCTATGATTCGGTCTTGTGCTCTGTGGTACTTGGCCAATCCACATCACTTACCGGTGAGCTTGTTGAATTGTACTACTAGTTACATGGGACAGTACTAGCCCATGAGTTAAGTCAAAGGAAATAAGGCTGGGGAGGAATAAGGAAAAACAGAAAGAAAGATAATAAATGTATGTGTATTGAGTTTCTATATAATGTTGTGATGATGCAAGCTTGAAATCCATGTTATTATAAATTGATGAACATGTATGTGATGGTGATTAAGGAAAGACAATTACGTGGATGTTGATCCGATTGATCTCGGTGACAATGAAAATAACGAGTATATTGATGTTGATATACATGAATTATGTGGAAGGTGTATAGAGATGATTATAAATTATTTGAAAAGTTTAAGCATTACTTGTGAAATTGTTTTCATATACAATTAATTCTCTATCTCTCGTCGACAATCACTCGTATGCATTTTAAGTAAGATTGCCGATTACTGGAACTTTTGTCTCATTCTATCAATTTAATATCTTTTCATATGATAGTTATCATGTTGAATTGTTGGAGAGAGTTATTGAGGTCACAGATATCCCTATATATTTCTGTATCGCCTATTTTATTTATGTATTGACTGTTATATACTATAGAGTTCATTTTGCAAGTTATATATTACCGCAAATATTGGTACATTGGAATATAATGAATTAAGTCGAAAGCGAAAACTCTATTTTATCAATAAATTAAAATGAGTTAAGTTTTCAAAATTAAGCAAGGGTTTTACAGGTAATTTGCTAACGGCCCTCTCTTGTAGGGGAGAAAAATGTGCCTTCTTTTTCGCTCCCTTCTATCTTTGACGCACCCAATTTGTGGTCTCATCTCAATTGAAAATAGAAGAGAGATTACATAATTTTTAAGAAAAAAAATCCTGTTTTTACTTTAAAATGAGTCTCTTGTCTTTATACAGCCAAATCCAATCCTGATCTCATTGTCGTACGCTAGCTGTTGCATGGACAAAGGTAGGGATCACATCACTTTTGCAGGCTTTTGCAGGTTTTAACTACTAGGAGTTAAATTTATGGGAAGATTAATAATCCATTTACTAAACATTTAAAATGTGCGTAAATTAATTTAGTGGGTCAAGAGTTGAGGGTTAGTCCTTTCGTTGCAGGTGTGTTTTGCCAATTATTTTTACGATATGAAGAATAATAAACGTGCTCACATCACGTCATATCACCAACAGTTAATCAAGATTTGGACAAAAGCGTCTGAAACCGACGATGATGACATGACTTCTTCTAATTGGAGGCCACGAATTAATTAAGTTAGCTTTTATTACTTTCAATCAAAGTTGTTAATGTGGATTAAATTAATCCAATAGTAATCAGATCTTTCGATTAAAAAAAAAAGTAACGCGGAAGAGGCAACGAGTATGGTGATATATTCACACTTATGATTAAGCTTGACAACATATATAATTCAATCGGCCTTTAATTTGTTTGGGAAGGAGTCACGACTTTTCAGATAATTTTATGGATTTCGAAATGATTTTAAAACTTTCGATATGGTTTTTATAGATTTTAAAATGGTTTTATTTTAGCTTACATGTACTTTTGATAAAAATGAGTTTCCAAACTAGCACATAGTAACTCTTCTTACTGTGTGCTTGTAATTTAATATTTGGAAAACCCTGCTTAGTGTCACTTTGCTTTAATCAAAGTCGTGAGGGTAAGTTTTATGGAAATATTCATTGGTTGATATTGTGTTGCCCATCAATTATAATCCATAATAAATTACATGGTATTCATAATTTACAGATAATTTGAGTTATTAGAATTCTTTTTATATCATGCATCACAACTTCATGTTTCATATCCACACCGCATGTGTTGGTCACAGCGAAATGAGTTTCAGTAGTCGCTTTCATACAAGGTTTTGTGCATGTTTGGAAAAAATGTTCTCAATGGTGCACGTAAATTAAGAACATCTGGAAATCCGTAAAAAGCATCTTAATATCCATAAAATCATCTCAAAATCCGTAAACTATTTCCTCCCAACGAATTTCCAAACACACACTTTGAGTCTGATGAACTTACAAGATACTATAGATACACATTCTTTTAGTTTTTTAAAGATAGTTTTTAAAATAAAAATAAAAAGTTTGATGGAGATGTTAATATTAAAATTTAGTGTAATGACTTGAATGAAAGAATGGTCACCATAGTTATTTGTAATCAAGCGATAATTAATGTAATTGAAAGTTTTATCGCACTGCAATAAATCTAGTAATAATGCCATATCATAATGAATTTTAAGTTTTAAAGGGACAAGTGCATAAAATCGAAGTAACTAAAATAAATATGTTAAGATAAATACTTAGTCTTACCACAAAAATATAACATTTGTAATGAACAAGGTAGGTGAAGAAGAGTTAGAGTGACATAAGAAAAATAGTATAAAAGAATTTAAGGTAGTCCAACCATATATAAAGACTAATGGATGTGTTAGGAGAATAGATCATTGAAAAAAAAAAAAAAAGTGACTTGTCCCATTGTTCATGCATACTTAATAGTGTGTGGGTACGTGTACTTCAGCGGTTCAGTCATACCCTGATTTTTAGAAAAGTAGGTATATATTAGTACTATGTTATTTATTTTGTATCAATTCATTTACTAATTTTGAATCAACTAATTGTTTGTTCAAATTCTTCTCAAAAAATATTAAGAACAAGTCTCATTAATTTTTTTAAAAAATAGTTTACATTCCAAGTCAAGGTCTTAAGCCTGTCACAATTCGTGGGGACTTGGGATATTAATATATTGTGGGAATTTGTGATAATCTCAAATCTCGTCCACACGAGTTGATGACTGATATCAATCATACTTATTTCTTTGAATATTAATTTATTTGACTTTGGTGTGTGTTGCACGTTCCGATATTTTTTTCAATCCTAATAATAAATTAGTTCCCACCTCAATAATAATAATAATAATAATAATCAAAGAAATAATTAAATTCCCCGTGCTCATTTCACTTCCCTTCGTTCCACCTTCGTTTTGCTCACTCCATCAAATCTTCAGTATTCAAAATTAGTTCTACTTCTACGTAATTAATACAATGTTCCACACGCGGATGGTTAATGATGTTGATAGACTCTTATTTTAAACAGTATAGATACAGATGAAGAATATTCAATATTGCCTTTGTTTATTGATTCAAGATAAATTAATGAGGCGAGATTAATTAAAAGCATTAATATTGTGATCCCGTACGGGAGAGTGCACGTGATGATCATTATGCACGCATGTTAATTAATAATATCTGAATAATTCTATACTTAATATCAAATGTGTTTATTTCGTCTTGTATCTATCAAGTGGAAAACTCTATATATATTTCTTCTGTATGCTTGAAATTTATAGCTAAAAAACGTTGACCTAGCTTCAAGGCATATGATTTTAAATAAAAATGGTAAAATGATTTTAAACTTATCATAAATTTTGGTAATTTTTATTAATGGTTTTGTTAATTAACTACAACATTGAACCCTCTTAAATCAATTAATTTTCAATTTCCCTCACCACCGGCCCATATTAAATACGAGTGAAAATATAGTTAATACTTTGTAAAGCTATCAAATAACTCGTATAGACAATGAAGAACACTTTTTAGATGTACGTAGAGGACAAAAAGGAGCTAACATGTTAAGTTTTCGCCAACGAAAATTCAAGAATTGCTGGAATATGTGAAGAAGACAAGTAGTTTTATGCAAGTCGAGATAAACATGTGGAGGAGATTATTTCATTTTTGCTGAAAAGCACTGTTGAACATACGTTTGGACCCGACAAACGCTGAGTCAAACAGGCACAATATTACGTTTCTCGCAACGAAAATTCAAGAATTGCTGGAATTTTGAGAGGTTGGAAAAAGGGGGAAAAGGGTAATAGAAATAATTAAAAAAGTCTGTCATGAAACCAATTTATGTTTTAATACCTATACACAAAAAAAAGGCGTGTAATCTTTTATCTAATGACCAGCATACAGGATCGTTAAATGACAGCTAATTAAGAAAAGTGAAAGTGTACTTTTAATCTTTTATATTTGCGTCAGGGTTCATTTAAGTTTAAAAAGTGCATTTTCAGTTCTTCAAATTTAATGCCGTTAGTCTCTCATAACGGAAATTCTTGACTCATCAAATTTAATTAATGACTAACGGCGTTAAGTTTAATAATTAAATTTGATGAGTCAGCAATTTCGGCTAAAGGGAAACTAACGGTGTTAAGTTTGAGGGGCTGAAAATGCACTTTTTAAATTTAAATGACTAAAATGAAGCTTGACACAAATATAAAAATCTAAAAATATACTTTAGAAGAAAAAGAAGAAGAAGAAGTGATACGAAGATAAGGTAGGAGAGATGGGGACCTATCATTAAGAAAACGTTTAACAATAATAGGGACACGTGAGACACGGAAATCACTTGATTAAATTGGACTTAACAATTCTTATAACTTGACACTAATTCGTAGGACATATGAGAGATTAAGATATTGGGAAGCAATTGAGAATGAAGGGAGATGTTAGAGTGCGTGTTTGAGAACGTTATTGGAGGAAAAGAGTTTACATATTTTTAAATAATTTTTATAAATTTTAAAATAATTTTTATGGATTTTAAAATAATTTTTAAAGATTTTGAGATGAGAAACGAACCTAAGGAAAAAGCACACAGCTGTCTGGGTTCATTGTGTTCGCAAATACTATGTTTGCTATTCCACTACGGACAATTCAGAGGTAGATGGTGAAAGACACAAATATGAATACGACATGTCTCGCTTGCGTGGTCGCTGCATTTAGGTACAACAGCTGGCTATACCTGCATTCATTTCTAAATATTAAAAATGTATTTAATTATAAGATGTATTTTAAAATATTTATACTTATTCACGGATTATATATCAATTTATAAATTGGATAAATTAATTTAAAGGAAAATGATAGATATTTCAGTTAATTAGATTCTTCAACCTCGCAAAAAGAGTTGATTGGTATTTAATGGTGGTAAATATTTGTTTTGATCCTAAATATATGACGTAATTATATTCATTTTATACTATAAATTATAAATTTTATCTTAAAGTATTCATAATTGATTATGTATGTTAAAAGAGTTGCTATGGAGGAATAATTCCAACGCTTATTTTTAAAGGTCACATTCTTGGAAGTCGCGCACCAAATTATTACAAGTAACTAACTCATTTAATTTTATTAATGTCCACAAATTAATTAGTTAAATAATTTTTATATTGGATCCGTTTGGTAACACGGTGGAGAAATACTTTTACGTAAGTCGAATTAAATATGTGAAAGCAATTATCTCATTTGAAAGAAAATACTGTTGAACATGTTTAGAAACTTTTTAACGGGTTGCCACACAGCACCATTAAAAATTAAAGTTAATACACCTCAAAACTAGGCACGTTTATTAAAGTAATATAGTACAATTTTAATTAATTTGGCTTTTAAAAGTATGCACATCAACCGGTAGTTGGCTGCGAGCTATCAGTTCCAAATGGTGCGTATTTGCTACGTAAGGATTTTTTCCAAAGAAAAATTATTTCCACAGAACTCAAATCCAATAAACTCACAATTAACTTTTCTTTAATAATTGAGACAGGAGGGAGTAATTGCTCGTAAATAATGAGAATAAGAATAGGAATTCCTATATATACACACTTAATATACATGGAGATTAGGATAAGTCCCCATTAAAAAATTAATCCCAAAATGTGATCTTCTACAAATTACAACTGAAATCACGTTACGTGTAACTGAATATCCATGTTATGTAACTGAACTATTATATATATAACTGAGTTTTTATAGAGTAGATCACATTCTTCAATTAATTCATTAAGGGAAGATTTATTTCCAATTTTCCTTTATATAACACACATTTAAGATTATTTTGTATCAATACTTAAAACGTGACTCCTATTACTAATGCCCAAAATCGCGTTCAATTATTTATTGTCGTATGAGTATTATTTATTTTCCCTCCCCAATCTATCAGAATCTGCGTCTGCTGATGATGATGTCACGTAGAGATTCTAAAATTATTTATTAGATTAACTTTTGCATGGTGATTCCAAGCAGAATACATTTTGTGCAAAATATCATTTTAATAAAATAAAAGTATTCATTGTTACTTATTGGAATTACTTTCTCGCATATAAATTACCAAAAGAGTTATAAATTAGTGTGATAATTATCCAAAAACAAATTTTAATTTATATTTTTCTTTAAAGCAATAAATAATATATATGCATATAGGAGAACAATTTATTATTTATATATCTAATTACTAATTAATATGCATGTATTTATAAATTTCATGATTAAATATATTTTACAAAAATGACATATATGATTTTGATAAAAATCTATTATTAAATAAATGACAGAGGGACGGTAAGCCTATTTTTGTTATATGTAATAATTACAACAAGCAATATCTAGTTTCTTCCAAAAACTAAAAACTTCTCCATCTTCAAAACTATAAAAAGGCAGTTTAAAAAAAAAGCAATTTCACATTGAGTTAAAATTTATTACATATACTTATCTAGAATTGAATGTTTGGATTAGTTTTTTAAAATTATTTTACACAATTTGATGTTTAAATTTTGACATGAATTTTATATCGATTTACTTGAAAGTGCTTCTTTAAGTGTTGGGAAAACGCATTCATATAAGTTAAAATAAAACTTATATTGCATTCTTATCTCGTAGACTTAAATCATATTGAAAAAATAGTTTATACATTTAATTAAAATGGCATATTAAATAGAAATGAAGTTATAAAATTATTTATTTTAAGATAAAATCAATAAAAATTAAGATTTCTTTTAATTTTTAAGAAAATGTTGGTGTTGATTTATAAATAACCCATGGAACTTTAAAAAAATAAATAAAATAATAAATATCTAGTTTTCAAACTTCAATGATTGAAAATTAAAAGTCATACTTAAGGTTGTGACCTAAAACAGTCAAAATATGAACAGTGCGACACGCCTAACATTGATCGGTTCTATAAATTCCACAGAAACCCACCTCCTCGTAGCAACTTCAACTCTTGCCTCTAGCCACCATCTTTCCAGTCTTCTTGTTGTTCTCCTTCTGCTCCTTACAAGCTTTCTGCTCCCTCTCTCTCTAAACGACTCAACAATGGCTTCCTCTTTTCTCGGCACCAGTTTCCGTCCCCTACACTATTCTCAGGATAACAACTCTGCTCTTTCACACCGAACCACCACCAAAATTTCTCCAACTAAGCCCCAAAGAGTATGATGATATATGATTAGATCAATGGCTAATTTGAAATTGATTTTCCACTTTGTTGATTATTGGAGAGTTGTCTAAGATGGTGTCACTTTTTTTCCTTGGGTTTCTGTTTGATTTTCAGATGAACAGAGTGATAACGATGGCTGCATCAGCAGCAGGAGGCAGTAGTGTTGGTGAAGAAGAGAAACCCTTGGAACCAAGAAAGTTGACGAAGCCCCTGAATTTCTCTGGAGACAAACCTTCTACTCCGATCTTGGACACCATCAATTATCCAATTCACATGAAGAATCTATCCCCTCAGGAGCTCAGCGCGCTTGCCGATGAACTGAGAGAAGAGATCGTTCACACCGTCTCAAAGACCGGAGGCCATCTGAGCTCCAGCCTCGGCGTGGCGGAGCTAACCGTCGCGCTCCACCATGTCTTCAACTCTCCTCAGGACAAGATCATTTGGGACGTTGGCCATCAGGCTTACGCTCATAAGATCTTGACCGGAAGAAGATCAATAATGCACACTATTCGACAGACTAGTGGACTGGCTGGATTCCCCAAGAGGGACGAGAGTGTTCACGATGCCTTCGGAGTTGGTCACAGTTCCACTAGTATTTCCGCCGCCTTAGGCATGGCGGTTGCGAGGGACTTGATGGGGAAGGAGAACCAGGTGGTTGCGGTAATAGGTGACGGCGCAATGACGGCGGGACAAGCATATGAGGCAATGAACAACGCTGGTTTTCTTGACACCAACGTGATCATAATCTTAAATGACAATGAACAAGTCTCTCTTCCCACTGCCACCGTGGACGGCCCTGCTCAGCCTGTCGGCGCTCTGAGCAAAGCCCTCACAAGACTACAAACCAGCAGAAAGTTCCATCAATTGCGTGAGGCTGCCAAGGTAAATTACAAGGCCACACACAGTAAAGTCATATTTTCGTCTTATGTTGCTTTTTGTTGGAGTCTTTTTTTGTTGGGAGGTAATAAAAAATAATAAGTGAAACATGATGGGATCCACCCATGTGATTATATATATATCACGCGTCTTTATCTACGTTCTAAAAGCTAACAAATGGCAACAAAACAACAGGGAATCACCAAGCAAATTGGAGGGCAAACACATGATATTGCGGCAAAATTGGATACTTATATGAGAGGAATAGTGCGTGGTCCAAGTGCTTGCTTGTTTGAAGAGCTTGGGCTGTACTATATCGGTCCAGTGGATGGCCATAACGTCGAAGACCTTGTTCATGTTCTGAAGAAAATTAAGGGCATGCCAAGCATAGGACCTGTTCTAATTCATGTAATCACTGAGAAAGGAAAAGGCTATGCTCCTGCTGAATCAGCACCGGACAAGATGCATGGTATTATACATATTGCTTGCTAGCTTCTTCGCCTCTCTTAAAGTTATCTCTGCGTGTGCGTGCGTGCGTGCGTGCGTGTGTGTGTAACTTCTGTCCCCATAAATTAAAACAATACGCTCAATAATGGAACTGTCCTATTTATGTGTAGGTGTTGTGAAGTTTGATCCCAAGTCAGGGAAGCAAATGAAGTCCAAAACAAGCACTCGTTCTTACACTCAGTACTTCGCTGATTCTCTCATAGCAGAAGCTGAGGCCGATGATAGAATTGTTGCCATCCATGCTGCGATGGGAGGAGGCACTGGACTTAACTTATTCCAAAAGCGCTTCCCCGAGAGATGTTTCGATGTCGGCATAGCAGAGCAGCACGCCGTTACCTTCGCCGCCGGTCTTGCAGCCGAAGGACTCAAGCCTTTCTGTGCAATTTACTCGTCGTTTCTGCAAAGGGGTTTTGATCAGGTAACAAAATAATCTAAGCTAATTTGATAGGACTTGCCCCCAGATTATGTACACCTTTGATCCATCGCTTTAAAATTCTGATGATGGTGGTGCTGACTTTGCAGGTAGCACATGACGTAGACCTTCAAAGGCTTCCTGTGAGATTCGCCTTGGATAGAGCCGGGCTTGTGGGAGCTGATGGTCCAACTCATTGTGGAGCCTTTGACACAACTTTCATGGCTTGTCTGCCAAACATGGTGGTCATGGCTCCTTCCGATGAAACCGAGCTCATGAACATGGTGGCGACGGCCGCGGCCATAGACGACCGCCCTAGCTGTTTTAGGTACCCAAGAGGAAATGGCATAGGAACCCTTCTTCCCCCAGACAACAAAGGCACTCCACTAGAGATTGGGAAAGGAAGGGTATTGAAGGAGGGAAGCAGAGTGGCACTTGTGGGATATGGAACAATGGTTCAGAGCTGTATGGAAGCTGCAAAGTTACTTGGAGCTCAGGGAATCCCAACCACTGTGGTTGATGCCAGATTCTGCAAGCCTTTGGATGGAAAACTTATGAAGCAGCTAGCTAGAGAGCATGAAGTTCTTATCACTGTTGAAGAAGGATCCATCGGAGGATTTGGCTCTCATGTTTCCCAGTTCCTAGGCCTAAATGGACTGCTCGATGGAAATCTCAAGGTAATTAATTAACCCCCATGAATCAATCTGAGTTTTTTTAGAAAATGCGTAAAAAGTCCCTCTTTTGAAATTTTATTATAGAAAGGGCTTATTATATATTTTTATGCATAGAAAATGTCAATATATTCATGATTTTATACATAGAATATACTTATATTCGAATTCAAATCCTTAGCTCACTGATAAAACTTTTAAATATAGACTTTTCACCAATTTTTCCCTTGTTTTCCTTTCTTTTTCACATTATCATTCCTTGTTGTGCTTTGATAAGTCAAAGGAGATTAATTTGTTGGATTGTTTTTGCAGTGGCGAGCCATGACACTACCAGACAGATACATTGAGCATGGATCTCAGGCAGATCAGATTGAATTAGCTGGGTTGAGTTCAAAACATATCGCAGCCACTGCTTTGTCTTTGACAAATGCTCAACCAGATAACCGTTATCTATTTACTCTTCATCTGTGAGACTCTAATTATAGCATAAGATGAGGTGTGATTCATTTGAATCCGTCCCCTCTAAAAATTGTAAATACTCATTGTACGATTTTATGCTTTGGATCGGAGAGGAACAAATATTTAGTTATTTATACTTCCATTTTATTGTTATAGTTATTTATTTGCAATTAACATGTACAATTTTAGTTATTTGGTGTATCAATGAGAGCTTTCCAATATTATATACTCTTTATCATATATATATATATATACACACACACAATACAAATCACTTTAACTAATTTTGTAGTTCATTAAAAATAAAAAACAGTAGTTAATAAACTCGTTAAAATTGTTATAAATTGAAAAAAAAATTAACTTTAAGTCGTTAATTACTCTCTAAATGAATTATATCATGGATTATTTAACTTTTCAATAAATAACTTATATTTTGGATTGGCACTATAAATATATAAATATATCCACGTGAAAATAAAAAAAAACATTAAACACTAAAGGGCCAAACTGTTTTTTTTTTCCATTGCATCTTTTTGGATCATTTCGCTCTTTCAATTATATCAATTATTGGAGAGACAAGCACAAATAAATCATGTCCCCTCTTTTTCTTATGTTTTCCTATTAGTTCGAAAATAAATCATTTCGTTAAACTTTTGTTTCCACAAATAAATGATCAAAGAGTATTTATTTCAAATTATTCTTTAGTTTATCTTGTATATGTACCTGTGTAAAAACTTAGTCTTTTTGAATTACAAAGGCAAGCTTGAGGTTTAGCCTCTGCTAGTATTCTTTGAAAAATTATCACAGTCAGACCTAATAAGATCTAAATAAGCTACAGGTAGTGCCATTAAAATGGCATAATCTTGATTTAAATCATGAGTTAGTCAGGATAAATAATTTGCACATATAATGCCTTCTTGATACGATACGAGTGTATAATCTCTAAGTCCAGAGTTTGAGGATACAAGTGTTCTCAATTGCAAAATTTCATCACAAACCACAGTTTATCAGAAGTAGCTAGGTGTAGATCTAGACTCCAAAGAGTCAGTGTAAAGCTTAATGTTTTTGAGCTAATCCTGCAGATAGCATGGATTTCTGCAGCATAATATTTTTAAGCTTAATAGTCTTGCCCTATCTTGTGTTGAAATCCACGAATCCAATTGCCTCTATCATCTTGAATCAAGCCACCATACATAGCTTGTCCTTTACAATCCAGAGAACCATCCACGGCCACACATACATATCCCTTTATCATCTTGACTTCGCAAGTACGATTGAAATCGCCCATTTCCGCCCCTTCCATAAGCATCTATGAGCAATTCTTGTCGGTGGATAATAAGCACCATCAATGACTTTTCTCATCGATTTTTCCAACTGAGCCACAGCTCGTGCCCATCTTCCGTTTGAGAAAACGGTAGAGAAATACTTTTACGCAAGTCGAAGTAAATATGTGGAGAAGATTGTATCGTTTTACGGAAAAACACTGTTGAACATACTTTTGGGTGAAAGTTAAGGTTTCCAGACAAGGACAAACACATTTCTCCTTCCTGTGAAACTTATTCTATTCTTTAAATGAGTATCATGCATACATATCGCACTTATCATTAAAATCATCTCCACATGTTATATATATATATATATCTTCTATATACGCTCCAATACGAAATATGAGTAATGTTTTCTTAAAAAAATAATAGTTCAAACTTCAAGTAATAGTATCGCATCCACAACTTGGTTGCTTAAAGGGGTCAGTGCGTCCCAGTGGTAGGATGACTTTGTACAAAATCTTAGAAGACATATTTACAACGTGAAGGAGACAGGAGCACACAGAATCTGACCCGCACAAATATGGGAGTGAATCTCATCCTTTGCTTTCAACCTCCCTTTTGTAGGAAAAATTACTGAAAATTTTCTCATATCAATTCCACAAATCTAAATATAAGTCCTTTTTTTAGTGTAAATTTGTTACATTTAGGATTAAAGGTGCATGGTATTATTTTTAAATTATTTTCAAGAAAATTTTAATTACTCAAATACAACCTATTTTCAACAAATGCAACTCTTCTTTATGCCTATGTAACTTATCTTTAACTGAGTAAAGTAGAAAATTTTTGTACTTGGTAGAAGATATGTTGCACGGAGAGTTACGCCTATTTGACAATAAATTTTATAGTGAAAGATTTTTAAGTAATTTTTCCTTTTTTATTACATTGTTATTTTTATATCAAAGATTTTTATAATTCAAAATTTATGTTTTATAAAATTATTATAATTGTATATCAAAAGCACATAAATATTATTTACATTATTGAAATTTGATCTAATTAACATATAATGATAGGCTATTATCACAATATTTCATGAAATCAATTTTAAAATTTTTGGAAATTTTAACAAGTTAAATTAATTTATATATTCTTATATAATTTTTTCTTAGTATATTTGTGCAATATTAAATCTCAAATATTAAAAATTTTCAATAGAAAGAGGAGAAGACGCTGTCCCTATACCCTAGCCACACAAGCACCAACTTTTGTAATGTCAATTTATTATGTTTAGTGTGTTACACGTTCACCAATTTCAGTCCTTAGAATTGTATTTATCCTTCCCAATTTGAAAAACCTCTTCTAAAAAGTATCTTTTTTTTTCTCGATCGACCTTTAATATAAATCTTTTTGTATGTGCCGACATTTGATAAGGTACTGAAAAAAGTCTAGAAGTTGATATTGGAGTTTGATGTGGTTAATCAGAATAATATTAAAAATATTTTAAATTTTATGATAAATTTAATATTTTCAATTATTTTCCCGCTACTTATAAATTAGTTAAGAACATCTTATTAAATGGACTAGAGAAAGCGCTTATGGGAGACTGAAAAATAATTCTCCATGATCAAGTATTTAAGTCACTTTCTCCTATATTTAATATAAGACATAGATTATTAATTTATGGATATTAATAAAATTAATTATATTAATTATTTGTAAGGAATGTAAGTTGATATTTCTCTGAAACATTTTTTTTCTAAAACACCATTTTCATATGCATTGTAACTATATATTGATGTCAGGTAAAAAAAAACTATATATTGATGAAAACCTCCTTAGTTCTGACCGCCGATTGATATTAATATTTTTTAAAATAATAAATTTAAGAGATAAATTAAATTACTTTTTTTAAAAATTAAGATAAACCTATTATATAACTCTAATATTAAAAATGGAAGATAGTAGGATTTATCATATGAATGGTAATTGAGGCAAGAGTCTTGTCGAAACTGTCACATACAATAATGCAAAAGTCTTTTATAGGATATGATTATTTGTAAACTGGTACTAGTCTACTTAAAATATTGGCCTTCATTTGTAATTCAATCAAAAAGAAAAAGAGGAAGAAGTCAGACAAATTAAAAAATGAGAGTGATTAAATTTTTTTAACTGTATTCATGTTAAATAAGTTTTGACTGGAGAAGGAAAAATGTAAGAGTTCATACAATATTTAGTTCCTTAAATTTATTTTTATTTTGGTTTTCTATTCCTCAAATTCCAAATCATGGATTTTGATTCCTGAAGCCCATGGTTTCAAACTAATTCAAATCAAAATAAAAATTAATTTGATGAATGGAATATTAT
This sequence comes from Vachellia pachyceras, assembly GCA_025593235.1. Lineage (NCBI taxonomy): Eukaryota > Viridiplantae > Streptophyta > Magnoliopsida > Fabales > Fabaceae > Vachellia > Vachellia pachyceras. The sequence continues at coordinate 25,141 of JANTPZ010090195.1, read as the reverse complement.
ATTAATCCAAAATAAAGGGAGGCGCATTTAAGAATTGATTTCAGACATAATATTGATAGAAAGCAAGATTTCATACATAAAATTGATAAATAAACATTAATTCTTTATGTAACTTATATATTTTACTTTAATTATCAAAATGTCTCAATAACAAGTTATTTCTTATACTAAAACTTCTCAAGACACACTCCTCATTTGTCATTAGAATTTTGAATAGTTAAGTCTCTTTCTTGATATATCATAGTTATTCATATGTCATATATATGAATAAGCAAAATAAATATAATAAACATTTCATATGACCTAAATTGCGATTTCATGACTAGCTGAAATTAGAGACTAGCTAGTGGACAAAGCAAAAAAAAAAAATTATCATGCAGTCGCATTTAAGCAATTCAATTTTAAAAAAATTGTAAAAAATGAACAATGTAGAATGATAATAATTAAAAAATAACAAGAAATTATATGACATTGATAATACAAAAGGTCTTTTAGTTTCTAAATTACTCTACATGGGATTGCAGAGTAATTTTCTTTAAAAAAATGATCAAACCCAAGATGGTTGATTTTATGAATTTGCATCCGTCTCTAATGGATGGAATAAAATTGTACGTAAGTACTAAAATAATTGGATAAAATAATAATTAAAATCCTCAAAAAATAATTAAATTAGCCTAGGTAGAGGTGGGAATGCGGGTTTTTTTAAAAAATAATAATATATTTTATATTATTTTACCTTTTTTATCTCAAAATTTTTTATAAAGTATGACAAATGACACATAATACATTCAAAAATAGTATCAAATATTTTATTTTTTCATATCAACTTTCAATAATATTATATTTAAAATTATAACAAAGTATTAATACTTATATTGTTTTGATAACTTGAAAAAAATACAATATTGCAAATTTATTAGTGAAAAAGAATCATGTAACCATATAATTTTATAAGAAAAATAGGGTAAAAATGAAGTTTATTTTTTTAAAAAAGAAATATATTTCAATGGGTTGACTCACTTAATGTGTGTGTATATATATATATAAGCAAAAGGTCACACATTATTTATGTGTATGAACTTTGTGGCCCATCTCTCACATTTTAGAAATGCACAAGAGTGGTGACTTTAGCGTTCGCATAACTTTCATAAGCCAACCAAACATGTCAATCCAATCCATTGAAGAAGAACATGTGAGACATGCTTTCGGAAACGTACATACGTCCTTCTCTTGTGGAGTTGCCTCCTTTGACTTTTTCTTTCTTGTGCTCAGATGATTTCTTGCTTCGTAATCTGTGGTTATAATCCAATGCTTCGGAGGTGTTTGGGAAGTTATTTCTAATCAAGTTACACGTAAATCGAGATAAAACCCCCTCACATACTTGCTTCAGAATCCATAAAACTGTTCTCCCAATGGATTTCTAAACACGGAATTACGGTGAAATTTTGAAAATACTACATCATATATATATTATCAGTGGAGAAATGTACAGTATCCGAAAGTTGAAAGAAGGAGAAGTAGTCACCTGGTTAATTTGGTTTTCATTTTGTTGTAACTTTATTTATGAACTTCAATTTGGTGCAGTTCAGTTTTATAATTTTATTTTGATTAAAATTGAGTCCCTACAATTTCGACCATATAAAATGTTGATCCCTAATGCTAGAAAATGAAAATATGAGAACTAACGTTATTTTCTCAAAGTTAGGGAGTAATATTTGAAACGATTGCATCATAAGTATTGAATTGAAATAAGTTTAAATTTAGAGATAATTTTGATAGAGTCACAAATTATAGAAATCAAATTACATCAAGTTAAAGTCTAAGATTGAGTTATAACAAAGTTACAGTTATAAGGATTAAATAATTAATTTACCCTCAAAATAAATAACTTAATGGAAGAATTTTGGAAAAAAAGAACCTGGAAATTGAGAAACGACAGCTAAAAATTTCGTTATGACAGAGAGGCGTGAGATTTCAAAATAAGATTTTTGAAATTAAATGAAAAACCAAAATATAAGGGAAGAGACTAAAATGCCCTCATAAACTCTTTGAAAGTTCCCAAATCACCTCTTCGAGGGCCGGCCTTGATCCCTAGGGGGAATTATTTTGGCGAGTGTTGGAGAAGGGATTTGAACACATCCCCACTTGCATGGCAAGAACATTGGTAGCCCAAGGCCACGAAGGCCTTCCGGCGGGATCTTCCCTACCTTTATTCCAAATTCATTATTGTGAATTGCAATTGAAAACCTATGAAGGAACATTATTAGTAGGAAAGTACTTTTTTAGTAAAGCATTTGTATTTTTCTATTGAAGATAATATTGTTTAAAGCATTATCGAACTCTAAATGTAGACACTTCTACCCACGGGATTCAAACCTTAATTCACCATATTGTGAGGAATTAGACCTTGGGTCATTTATTCTGAGGTCCCAAATAAAAAATTTATTTACGAAAAGGTCCTATGGATGAAAATATTCATTCTTAGGTCCTAAGACACCCTTTATCAGAACCTCATGTTGTCAACATCAACTCATGGTGTTGTCGTTATTATCGCACATGATGTTGTCAACACTAGCGCATGCTGTTGTCGATATAAGGACCTCATGTTGTTAACAGCAGCGTTTGGGACCTCAGAATAAATATTTTCATCCATTACACCTTTTTGTAAATTTCCCTTAAACCTTTCGACAGGCCGAACCTCCATTGGTCATAGGAAAGCATTTGAATTCTGAATCAAAATCTTAAGATTTGTAGGCCCACTCCAAATTTTGTTAGCCTCATTATTGAATCTGAATCAAGATCTTAAGATTTGTAGGCCCATTCCAAACTATGTGGGCCTCATTATTGGTTTAGCCCATATTGTCTTTCGCTTATACGGAAATGGACATGCAAAAAGATGAACACTCCACTTTTATTCTAAAAAACACACTGCTCAGCTTAAAGAAAGAAAGATATATTTCAAAATTTATTTACCGTAAAAAAAGTCATAAAATATTTACCATCATGTTTTATTGCAAAGATTATGTTTATTATAACAATTTAATACTAATAGTAAATATTATGAGTTTATTTTAATTATTTTGTAAATATAATTCTTTTTTTAATAACATTTGAAAACATTTTATGTTTTATAAATTTTGAAATAGTGATTATTTTATATTATTCTTAATATATTTAGTACCTAGTAAATCGTACAGATATAATTGTAAGAGTTTTCTTTTAACTCTTCGATGCAAGAGATGGAACTATACAGTAGTGCATCCTTTTTTCCTTCTTTGATATATTACAAGCATGTTTGAGAAAGCGGTAAAAATGTTTTCACAGTTTACGAAGTAAATATGTGAAGGAGATTATCTTGATTTACGAAAAACACTGTTAAACATATGTTTGAGGAATCCGAACGCTTTTTCAACCAGACACTATATCTTTTATACTTTCATGAAGAGAGGGAGGGAGTGTGTACATTTTCTACATACCAAAAACTATCATGTAATTTAAATTTAAATGCATATACAAAAGTAGGAGAATAATTTACTTTTCTCATTGTTAGTTGATATTGTTGGTGTTAATGTTTAATTATCTCCTATTGCTAATATAAAATCTAACTTGGAGCACTTGCTATATAAAGTAAATTATTTTAAAGTAATTTAGAGATATTAATTTGTAGAAAATGAGAAATATAAATATTTTATACAGCAATTTAGAACTCGTTTGGTACCACGGTAGAAGATAGTTTTTACAGAGTTTAAGAAAAAAACTAAATTTTGAAAAATAGATTTTGGGAAAATAACTTTTAATGATTCCGAAACAAAACCTAGATTTTGAAAAAGGTGATTATGTTTAGGAAGTTATGATGACAATAACTCTTACGGATTTCAAGGCAAAAAGTAAGTAGGAAAGAGAAAGAATGATAAAATTTATTAAGGGAAAGAGTATGATTTGATAAGAAAATAAATTTTTCAAAATCTAGATTTCAAACTAAAGTTTTACTTTCAAAATATTTTTCTGAAAAAATGTGAGTAATTAAATAAAACATAAGTTTAATTATAAAACCTAAATTTTCACTGGGATACCAAACGTGCCCTTAGCTATCTTCTTCCGTAACACATTATGGGCATTCAACCCATATAGCTTTAACGTTATTCTATTTACTGTGATGCCAAATGTCCCATCACATTTTCAACCTAAGTTTTCAATCGTGATACCAAAGGTCCGACCACATTTTCTCTCCTACTTTTCTCTCCATACATGAAGAGAAAATAATTTTTTCTTATCTAAGCACATACTCCTTTATTACTTTTTCACTTTAAATAATTAAGTTTAACATCTAACCTTTTTAAAATTCTGACTATGATTTTCTTTTTTAAAAAAATAAGCTTTAAAGTATATTTTAATATCTAATTTATTTTTTAATTGCTTACTAAAACCTCGACCTTAAAAAATATGATATATTCTTATTTAATTTATTATGTTTTGAATATAGTAATATGAACAGACATTTTTAATAAATAATTTTATTTTTAATTATTTAATGATATTAATGTTAATATTATTTTTTTCATTATTATATTTAATTTGATATTATAAGTTATATATTTTAAGGATACTTTACTTGTTACTATTTATTAAAATATTTTTATTTGAGGATATTTAACTCATTCAATTTTTTTGTTCATTTTCTTTCCTCTATGTTTTCTCTCATCCATCTAAAGAAGATGGGTGATAATATTTTCTCTCCACTTTTCTCTTCTCTCCATTGTCTCTCCTCTCAATTTTTTATCACATCCAAACGGAGCCTAAAGGTCAAAATTAATCTCTCTGTTTACTCAAATGCGCCTTCATGGGAATACAGCAAAAAATGTAAAAATGAAAACAACAGAGACGGTGCCGTGAACATTTGACCGTAAAGGACACGTTTGGTTTGATGGGATTGAATGGTTGGATATGGAAATAGAATTGATTTCCATCAACTAAGCATGTTTGGTAGCTAGATATAGAGTTGGAATTGGTTTCCACGTGGAAGTCAATTCAACCAAAAGTGGTGGAATTGATTTCCATGGCTTACCCCATGGAAATGTAATTAGTTCCATGGAATTCCCATCTCACCCTTCCGTTTCTTCATCTCCTCCCACATACTAGCGACAGTGGGGGACAACCAGCACCCCAGCTACAGCGGCGACGGTTAGCACCCTAGCAACGCACGCGAAGACGAGGAAGGAAGAAGGTGAACAGTGAATGAGAAGTGTGAACAGTGAAAGTAAGATAAGGGTATTTCAATACTTTCACGTAAAAATTAAGATCCATTTCCAAAACATATCAAATGTACTTTTAAACTCCATATCCATTTCCATTTTCATAAAAAATAATTATGCGTACCAAATGAGTCCTAAGTTCTTCTGTTCGATTGAAGTTCATATGAATGTTAAAGTGGGTGTGTCGAAATATTTTTCTTTTTTCTTAAGTTGTACACAAATCTGAGACAAGCTTCTCTCACATACCTGCGTAAAATCACTTTCCAACAGATTTTCAAACCGGTATAAGATCTTGAATTTCCCTAATGAATCTGGATCTGAATGGTTAAAATCTAATGAAAAGAAGGGCAAACATGTGGTCAAAAATGAATGCATCCTTTGAGAAACACGGGATCAAAAAATAAAAAGGTCAGAGTTTAAAATGAAAATCTACGAAGTAGAACTTTGAAGGAGAATGGGTGTCCCGTGAAAAGCAGATGAAAATCCTTCCTTAAAATGAACCACTGTACTTGTTTCATTGGCCCAGAAATCAAAACGGTGAGGACTAAACTAAAGATGAACAAGATATTCGTGTGCCGACTTTAGGGAAATATCATTGGCAGCCATAAATGCCAAAAGCTGCTGCCTTGGGAAATAGGGCAAACCATTTAACCTCACTCATCCATTCCCAGCTGGTTTCTTTTCATAATACGAGGAAAATAAAATACCCTTCAGAAATTAATGAGCAATTCCTTATTTCCAATTTCTTCTAATTTAAAAAAAGTTATTTTTAATAGAAAAAGGTGATGAAATTGTGTGGATTATTGGAATTTTGATGCATAGTATTTTGTTTGGCCCTATTCATAAGCAACCGCACCACTTTATCTCAAAATTTAATATGCTTTTTTATTTTTACTATCAATTAATTGCATGTCTGTCACATTTTTTTTTCCATTCAACGCCTCTCACTTATCATATTTACAAACAAGTGAATGTTCAAAAAAAAATTATATCTCTGACTTATTTGATATTTTTAATTAATTTTAACCTCAATTCATTTTATATAATTTCATTGATTGTTGCCGATAAACTTTGGAAGGAGGTAATAGAAAATAAAAGGGGTGAAGAAAAGAAGAGTACGAAGGAGGGGCTTTTGCATTGCACGTGAATCACATCACAGCTGCAAGGGGCCCAGCGCCCAAGAGGTCCCTTTCTCCCTTTCGCCATTTGCACCGCCCACGTGACACTTACCAACATTTTTAGAAATCAAACACATGTTTAATAGTATTTTTTTGTATAATAAAATAATTTTCTCTATATAGTTATTTTGACTTACATAAAAATTTACTGTGTTTTTGATCGGGCCCATTATACCTCTTTCGTCCCTCCTAATTTATTAATTATATAAATTATTTGTATTGTGATTAATACTTATTTATTAATTATGTTCCCATCATTAATGTTTAAGATTGACTTATTGTATTTTTATCCTTTCAAAACCTTACTTTATATGGGTAAAATAGAAAAATTAATTTAAAATATGTTTAATGAGTTAATTATTATTTATTCTAGTAAATTAATTGAAACGTTTTACATTGTAAACGGGTACTTTTTCTAATTCTTAATATATGATCCACTTAACTAATCCGAATAGATAAATAAAATTAATTAGTTAATTAAAGCCAGATTAAACTATTATATTCTAGAACAGGAGCTCTTATATTAAAAATTAGGATATTAGTATTTTAAAAACAAAGGCGTACTAAGAAATAATAATATTATGTAATATCTAATCATGGACTAAAAAATGTTGAAATCTTTGTGTTAAACTAAACTTTTGTTATAAAAATAGAACATAATTAAATATACTAAATGGGAGGTGTCATTTTTTCTTTCTCCCATCACTGAAATTTCTCACCTTTAAATAAGTTCAATTAATTAACCATATTTTTTTATTACAGTTAAGTAATTGAAAGTGCCTTATAATATAAATTAGAAAAACGTTTTAAAGAAAGCAACACATATTTTCGAAGAAATAAAAAACACTCGCCTTAATCAATCCCTTTAATCTTTACAAATTAATTACCTAAACATTAAATTTAAAATTAAAAGGTAATAATTATGGATCATAATTAGATCAAGTTCTTTATATCTATTGTCTCAAATTCTCTAATCAGATATGGTCATATATCATAATTTTGAAATATTATCACTAAACTTTAAATTTATATGGAAAAAATATATATGGTAATACATGATTGAAGAATTTAACATAATGATATAACAAACTTGATTTAAACATTCTTCTGTCATTATATGTAGGGGAAGGCCTTGAAGGGTATAAAAGTAATTTGGTAATATAAAATTTTTAGAAAAACATAAAGCAAAAACATGAATAAAAAGAAGCGGATGTGGCATATAGATATAGCACACACATATATAAATTATAAAGCCATGAAAAATAAAAAAATATGTAGGTTGGTGGCTAGCCCACCTTAACCCGAGGACTATCTGAATTGGGTTTATGCAACCCAACATCTGGCGGGCTGCTAAAACAGTAGTCAAAACTTGTCTCACACGTGGATTGACGAGTGTAACTCGTGAGTTGAATCCGCTTTACCAGTACTATAGTTGGGTTAGTGGGATGTGGGGTTGCATTTGGAATTTTGCATCATTGTGAGCTTAAGGCACTCATTGGTCTTCAGGTCATAACCGACTTGTTATTACTTAACTTATCTCCTCCTCCATTAGCCCCTTCACCTTCCCTCTTAATGGTTTTGTTCTCCTTTTCAAAAAATATTATTATTGAGTTGGAATTACCTCATCAGCTTAAATACATTGGGTCCGTTTGGTAACGCGGTGGAGAAGTACCTTTACACAAGTCGAGGCAAATATATGGAGGGGATTGTCTTGTTTTGCGGAAAAACATTGTTGAACATACTTTTGACACTGTTGAACGTTTTATCAAACGGAGCCATTATATACCACTTCAAGAAATTAAATAACCTAACTAAAAGTATTTATTCATGCATATAATTATATTAGAATCAGTTAATAAGGTAAATAGTTTAGAGAAAAATAATAAATATAAGTAATTTTAAGTAATGCATACATCTTTCTTAATCTATTTAACAAAATTGAACTAACTCTTACCCCTCCTTGGATGGAGAGAAAATAAGGGAGAAAAGAAATTTTGGAGAGAAAAATGAAGGGATAAATGAGTTTTCTTCTACTTACATAGAGAGAAAAAGTGGGAGGAAGGAAAAATGGGAGAGAAAATAGGGTATGGGTCCTACCATATTTTCTCCACAACTTTTCTCTTCACACATGGAGAAAAAACTCCCTTCCTTATTTACTCATATGATCTTTATTACTTTTTCATTTTAATATAAACATAATATATAGCTTTTTTAAAACTTTGAGTATAACTTTGTTTTTTTAAAAAAAAAGGATAGGTTTTAAGATATATTCTAATATCTAATTTATTTTTTACTAAAACATTACAACCTTAAAAAATATGATTTATTTTTACCTAAATTATTTTGTTTTGAAATATAATAACATCAAAACATATCTTTAATAAATAATTTGATTTTAAATTATTTAGTTATATTAATTTTAATGTAATTTTTCATGATATATTATTCTGTGTAAATTTTAATGATACTTTACTTATTGACTATTTATAAACAAATTTTACATAAAGATATTTTAGTCATTCAACTATTTACCCATTTTTTCTTTCTGTTTTCTCCCATTCATCCAAGCAGGATAATAGTTTCTCTCCATTCTCTCCTATCCCATTTTCTTTTCTCTCAACTTTTTTTCTTATTTAAGCGGAATCTTATATTAAAGATTAAAGGTAACATATGATATCATATCCCACATGATTTTATTTTTGGCAAAGAAGAAACAAATATCCCCCTCTCTACCTTATTTTACTACCCCCTCTCTTTTCACTATTTCCACATTAACCCTGACAACCCATGCCTTCCGTTATTGTAGTCCCCCAAGCAAAATTATTTGGACACTGCAAATTATCTATTTGCATAATGAAACCAAATGTCTTGGAACGATTTTTTTTATCACTCATTGAATTGTATTCAATACTTTAAAGTAATCTTTTATTCATAGTTAATAGTTAAAGTGTATCCAACGCTCAAATAATTTTTTACACATAATTTATGATATATTGCATATAGTTAAATTACAGTTGCACCCAAGGTGAAACATGTTTTACTTGAGTCTTGAAACACAATTCGAATGATTCTAAGCACTAAATTCTACAGTATGAGACCTTTTTCAGCAATTTTGCCTTTAACGCTTTTTATCTTGTACTATCTAACAATTATTAATCACTACCGACAATTTAATGAAGGGCATGATTGAACCGACGCAAAGATATGATTAACATAAAGGAAGTAATTAATTAATAAATGAAGGGATTAAAAGGGTCAAAGAAAAAAAAGAAAAGGTGAAAGGTGAAAGGTCAAAGGAGATCTTGGTGAGAATATGTATAATGAGAAAAAAAGGTGAGAGGGGCTTGCCGAAAGTGGGCAAGGAGATAAACAATAATGGTTTCATACACACAATACACAACTTCAGGTGAGACAGAACAGACCTGCCATTTTTTAAATAGTCATTATTATTGACGGTGGCCGAGCCAGATCCTGATTTAGAGGTGTAACTTATTTTTTGAGAAGATAAATGAGACATATTTTTAATTTTTTTAAAAGAATTTGAGAAAAAATTTATTGGGTTCAAATTTAGCAAATGAGTACATAGTGTGCTCGTTTGGAAATGCGGTAGAGAAGTAATTTTACTCAAGTTGAGGTAAATATGTCAAGGAGATTATCTTGTTTTACGGAATAACACTGTCAAATGTGCGTTTAGTTTCTACAATCGCTCTATTAAACAAGTTCAATACTAATATAAATTTAATTTTTTGAAAGTCAGGGATGCGGCTAAACAACACAACTTAGGTCCACCCTTGATTATGGCACACAATTTTTCTCATAAAAATTTCTCTTGTGTTGCCTTCCCCATCTCAGCCTCACCCCACTTCTTCCTTCTCACCCCTAAGTCCTAACTGCAACACCCACCTACTCTACCAATTTACCCATCTCATATCTTCTCCTCTGTCTAATTCATTAGCTTTTATTTTAGGCATATTAATTATATATTACTTTCTATTGTTCACGCAAGAGTTTAACTTTTTTTTTAAATATTAAGAAGCTGATATATTTATAATTATAATTTTTCTCTAAATTAAATTACATAATTTATAAACTAATATACAATTCAATTATGCATATAAGTATTTCAGTATATATATTATATTTAAGTAATTTATTTATCCTATTTAATTCAGCATAAAAAGTCAACTGTCACTTGTATGAAGAACGGAGTATAAATTCTTTAATACTATCTCCATTAATTGCACCTTCTCAGCATGGATTCACTCCTTAAACTTCGAGTAACGTGGATACTTGAAATGCTCTATACGGCTTTGTGAGTTGAGACCATAAGCTACAAGACACCGTTTTTCAGTAAAACTGACTTTTCAAGCATTTATTTAAATAAGTTTTTATTTTAATAAAAAATCAATTTTGTCACTTATAATTCAAATATAAATAACAACGCATCATGTAATTCCTATCGCATCTTTTTTTTTAAAAAAAAGGGTTTACCAAAAAGTTACTTATAAAACAGCATATCTATAAATCAGCCATAGCTTCTTTATTTTTCAGATTGATTTGAATCACACAAAGCCACTGCAGTTTTTATGAAGCTTTGAAAAATTCTCTCTCATTATTTGCCTTTTCACTCAACATCATCAAACCCCTCGTTTGCTTCCCTAAACGTGTTTCACGCCCCCTCTCAAGTCAAAGACCTTTTCGATTTCATGGTACACCAAAGCGTGTTCCTCCTGATCCTTATCCATCTTACATTAAATTCCCAAATGCACTGTTATTGCCATTCCTCTAACCAATCTTAAACTATTACCACCTACTCATCTCACCCAAGCTCAAGCTACACGCACCTTATAGAGAATGTAATCATTAAAACATTTTATGTATAACCAAACAAGAAGTTGATAATTAATCTGTTTGAAAACGCGGTAGAGAAGTACTTTTATTCAAGTTGAGGTAAATATGTGAAGGAAATTATCTTGTTTTGCGAAAAACACTGTTGAACATGCTTTTAGCTCTCCTCAATACTTTGCCAAAGAAGCTAATAAGGGTAAGAAATCAACACTCAAAAATAGTCAGCAAGGACGAAGTGGTCAGTGAAACCCATGTGGAAGCGAAGCTATCCTCATTCCAATTTCAACATCTTGCCACACCTTGATTTCTTTCATCATGTTTTTTTTTCTGTTTGCTTCTGTGAAATATTCATCAAGTATTATCAGAGTTCCAAGTTAAAATCTTTGGTTAAAAATGGTATAACCCCGTATATTTGATCCAAATGTTGATTGGAATTTCATGTTAGTGGTAGTGGTAGTACTAATAATTTAGTCGCTCTCAGATGTGGCTCCCACGTCGGCACAGGCACAAGCACAACTAAGATTACTAATAAACTTCTAACAATGTATCCAGAATATGATAGAAAAATACTTTTACCTAAGTCAAGTCAAAGTAAATATGTGAAGAAGATTATTTCGTTATGCATAAAAATACCGTTCATACAATTTTTCCAAACGCTCCAATAAACAATAATATTACCTGTGTGTATGGCATATCTATTCTATTATTTGGTTGCCTTAAGGTGCATTTTTATGTGGCTGCCAGCCTCCCACTTGTCGTCCCCTAATTCGTCATCACCTAGATTTCCCCTCTAGGACTCGTCACTGTGATAGATAATTGAAAACCAAACCAAACCTCCCCACACACGCACAATTCAAAAGCCCCAAAGTCCTCGCAGGTTCTTCCCACAGCTCAAATTCGCATCCAATCAGCAAATACTTGAATCCCCCCAACACAGGAAGCTTCGAAAACTTGTTCTTTCATATGGGGATTGAGAGAGGAGGCCTCAAGGGCTTACGTGGCGGGTGGAGCGTTGCCGCCAAGTCATGCGATTCCTGCAAGTCGGCAGCCTCCGTCGTGTTCTGCCGTGCTGATTCCGCCTTCCTTTGCATGGCCTGTGACACCCGAATTCACTGTGGTAATAAGCTCGCTTCCCGCCACGAGCGTGTTTGGATGTGCGAGGTTTGCGAGCAGGCTCCTGCTTCTGTCACCTGCAAGGCCGACGCTGCTGCTCTCTGCGTCACCTGCGATTCTGACATCCACTCCGCCAACCCCCTCGCTCGCCGCCACGAGCGCGTCCCGGTGGAGCCCTTTTATGACTCCGCCGAGTTGGTGGCGAAATCCTCTGCCGCCGTTGCTGCTTTCAACTTCTTCGTCCCCAGCAACAACGGAATTTGCTCCGATGAGTTTCAAACCGACGATCCCGAACCAGTTCCGTGGATGGTCCCCAACCAGGATTTCAACTCCAAGGTGGCGGGTGCTCAGGAAGTCAAGTCTGGCGACATGTTCTTCACGGAAATGGATCCGTTCATGGATTTCGATTACTCCAATTCTTACCAGAATAACAACAACCACGGCTCGGCAAACGACAGCGTTGTGCCAGTTCAAAACAAGCCTGCCACGGCTCCGATGGTGAGTCACTCGGAGATTTGCTTCGATATTGATTTTTGCAGATCGAAGCTCTCTTCTTTTAGCACCTACCCAAGCCAAAGTGTGAGTATAGCACCATCAATGACCTTGCTCCGAAGTAATTGCTTAATTAAAAAAATGATTTCCGCATGACTAATACTAATTATTTATATTTATAAATACATATTTATAGGTTTCGTCGTCTTCGCTTGATGTTGGGGTTGTACCAGACTCTGTGTCAGAAATGTCGTTCTCGTTGGGGCGGAACATTAGCAACAGCTCGGAATCAGGCGGAATCGGGTCGGGGGGTAACAACCAGGCCACCCAACTGGGCGGGATGGACCGGGAAGCGAGGGTGTTGAGGTACAGAGAGAAGAGGAAGAACAGGAAGTTCGAGAAAACCATCCGTTACGCTTCGAGGAAAGCCTACGCTGAGACCCGACCCAGGATCAAGGGTCGGTTCGCTAAACGGAGTGAAACCGAGTCGGAGGTAGACCGGGTGTACAGCCCTATCAGCACGGGGGATCTCATGATGGACGCTCAGTACGGCGTCGTACCGTCGTTTTAAGATAAAAAAGAAGTAATCAAGATAGGGAATTTAGTCTGCGGGAAGGTATGATAATTACGGTGGGGATATGGTGGTGTCGGAACCGTCGATGTGATTAGTTGATCATGGGAACGAGGGCGCAAACGAAGAGGAAGAAGAAGATAAATGGGAAAGCAAGGGTAACTTTTGGAATGAAGTAGGGGATCATGTGGGTATGAACTGTGTTCAACTTTTTTAGTAGAAAGCTTTCTTCTTTTTCAAATGTGATCACGGATCTCTTTCCGTCTTCCTATTGGTTCACAGCTCTCTCTCTCTCTCTCTAATATGTTATTTATTATGTAAGTGTTAGGAGACTGTTGGACCATGATTGGTTCGCACTTCGCAGGAGTTTGCAGGATATTCCTTCAAGCTACATGTTTTCTGAATTTTGTATATTTTATGGAAATAAATGTGGGGGAACCTGATGAGTTCTGTAATGTCTAGGTGAGTAAGCTTAAGTTTAATTCTTTAAATTTATAAATTATAAATTGTACTTTTGAGTCTCTTAATCTCAGTGCCCCTGATCTCATTTAACAGAAAATAAATTTACATTTAATAAATTTAAATGATAACACTATGATTAAATACCGAGAAAACATGTTTAAATTCTTAAAAATAAATATATTGCATTAAAGTTTTAAAATTTGGTATTGGAGGTTTTTTTTGGGCGCATTTACCCAATTAATAAAAGAAGATTTAAAATTCAAGTACGTTAATCGATTGACATGTATTTATAGAGTCACTGTTTAAACTCATTGGATCTGAATTTTCTGTTAAATGAGATTAATTATATTAAAATTAAGAAACTGCAAATATACTTTATCAATTTAAGAGTGCTGCCGAAAAATATTTGAGGATAGTGGATGTATAAAAAATAGCTTATGATACTCATAGCGACAAAGAATACTTTAAATTGATATTAAAAACACAGAAAAAATTAGCTTATGACATGCATATACGTTGAATTACTTACCAGATGTTTACTTAACCCATCAATGGCCCGTTTGGAAATGTGGTAATATATTTTTATGTAAGTCAAAGTAAATGTATTAAGGCGATTATTTCGTTTCCCAGAAAAATATTGTTGAATGTGTTTTTAAATTTCCTAAAAGTGTTGTCAAATAAGACTAATATATAAGCGGAATCACAAAGAAGTTAGCGTTGAGATGAAAAGTTAGTGGATGAGGATGTATTTGGAAATGCATACGATTGACTTAATAATTCATGTATAAAAATTAAACTAAAGAAGGATGCGTATTAGTAATTATTAGAGATTATCTATGAGAAGGTAAAACTTAAAAGAAGGGCTATAATTTGACTGTGTCGTAGAATGGGGAGGTGGCTGGGCTGTTGGGCATGATTTGTGAAGAAACCAAACACTTGCCTTACTTGAACGAGGTTCATCCACATTCTACATTTTTTTGGATAAGGTGAATGTGCGTATTTGGCTCAGTGTCCAAATGGTTTAAATACACGTTCAATAGTGTTTTTACGTAAAATGAGATAATTTATTTCAGCTATTTGTTTTGACGTGTGTAAAAGTACTTCTTTATTGCGTTCCTAAACAGGGATAAATATAAATTAAAACATACTATTCATGAGTCATAAGTAGGATAATTAAAATTTCTCAAATTTTTTATATTCTCGTTGGTCATTTCTAAATGTAAGAGTTAGTAGATGGATTTGTTACTATGTCTCAATTTACTTTATCTTTTAAATTTATAATTTTTTTTCTAGAATTCTCTATATTAATTGAACATATTAACGAGGCTTTCTATTATCGAAGTAATATTCAATGTGGATAATTAAAAGAGAAATATTAAGAAAATCAACATAAATTTGTTTTTACAAATAACGAATTTACTTACTAATTTTATTAATCTTAATAAATTAATCATCTAACTCACAAACTTTGGATTTAAGGGAGTGATATATAGCAAAATTTGAAATGTATTTAGTTGATTAAAAATCTTCTAACTGATAATTTGACCAAAGAAATAACATTAAATTAATTACATTTTATACCTCCATCAAAACTTGATAGCGTTTATTCACTTTATTCTCATCATCAAATGTCGTATTTCTATGAACCTAGTTTCTCTTTTGAAAATAAATTAGAATTCTCAATTCTCTACCATGAAATATTCTTCGGAACGAGCGAATTGTAATTATTTTTTTCCCTTTTATTTTCAGGCAGTCTAGCTAGGATAGTCTGAGAAAAGTCAAAGGGACATGATGAGGGCAGAAGAACAATGAAACGAGATATGGGGAAGTTGCTGGAAAAAAAAAAGCAAATGTGTCTACATTTGTTGAGTGCACAGAATCTCTCGTCAACTTCGATCATTACTGGCAAGTAATTAATAAACTAAATAATTGCTTCGACCATGGGTGGATCGTCTAGGTTACACAAAACGAGTGTTGCAGCACCTCTTGACTTTTAAAAAGTTATGTGTATATATATCAGTACTGTGTGACTTATTTTATATTAACTCATTTGTTAATTTTAAACTCACTAAATTTTTACTCAAATTCTTCTCAAAACATACTAAGAATAAATCTCACTTATCTTAAACCCGCTATTAAAAAAGATAATTTGCACCCCTGAGTCAGGATCATGAGTCCGCCACTGACTTCAACACATGATTAACACTGTACATATACAACTTATGTTCTTCTTGTTTACCAATAACACGAAATTCTACTTAATTCATAATTACCAATATAAAGGCTACTACTATGGATGTGTTTGGGAATTCCCTTGAGAGAAAGGGGTTTATAAATTTCGAGGTATTTTACGAAGATGGTTTTACAGATTTTGAGATGATTTTTATAAATTTCGAGATGGTTTTTACAGATTTTAAGATGATTTTATCTCGGCTTATATATACCGTTGGGAAAATAGTGTTTCCAAACAAACACTATAAAAGAGTCCTTCAAACCTCTAATGAATATATGAATATCACCATGTTGTTCTCAGAAGGTTTAATTTATAACGCAATTGAAGAGATTAGTGTATATCTTAATTTAATTTGATCATGATATATATATATATATAATTAAATAGGATGAGTTTAATGCATGGATTGAGTGGTCGCAATAATGAATAGGAGCTCATTGAATAATATTGATTCCGAACAAGAGGCTCATATCCAATATAAGAGGGTCCATATATATTCTGATTTTATTCAACACCTTTCTTAAATTCGAAAGGAACCATCAATTACTTCCATGCCTCATCAAAGTTCTTTTTTTTTTAAAAAAATTCCTTTTTTAATTTCAATGTGAATGGTGTAGTATCTAATTGACTGGACTAACGTAGTGTGGACAGTACTAATATTTGCCCCAACCATAATTAATCGTCACATTATTATTACTATTATTAATTTTAGAGTAGTATATTTATAAATTCATCTCATGTCATTTCCATTTATTGTGGCCATATAAGCTAGTTCTCCATGTTTTATGGAATAAAACGCTGTAATATCTCAATGAAATATGTATTTTACCTAAATTAAAAAAAGGTTGATTTACCCTTTTTTCTTCCGAAAGTATTATTTAACAGCACTAATGCTTGATGTGTATTATGAAAATATAATTTTTATTTATTTTTTGTCAAAATGTTTTCAATTTTAAATGTATTCATTTTGCTCGTGATGGATATATAGATCCTTTTTAGCATCTACATATAATGCATTAAAAAAATATACATCAAGTTCAAAATAATTTTGTATAATTTAGTTAAAAAATATAATTATGAAATGTGAATAAAATATCTATTTTCTCGTGGGGATTGTGGGACGATTAGTCAATGGTGGTGTTTCATATGTTGGAGACATGTCATATTTTTGTGTGACTTTTGAACCTAATTAATAATTTAGTATCTCCGGATTTGTTTTGACCAATCAAGGCCAAATCCGTACTTATTAGGAACTGTGTAAGTGGCAACGAGGCCTGACCAAAAAAAAAAAAATCCGCAGAATCATCATCCTTTATGGGAGGTCTATAAAAATTGAGTATTTATTAGTGAGCCCCTTAATTAAGGGCATTAGGAAAGTTGCCACTACATTAATTAGTAGTAGTGGATTGGATTGGCACTAGACGAGGGTTATAATGAAAGAAAGTAAAGTTTTTCTTTAGCCTCATAATGAAAGAAAGTGGACCATTACCGTATTATATATATACTTGGTTAAATTTAATTCCCTCAAATCTGTTCCTGCATCCTTTTATTTTTTTCTTTGGCTTCAAACAATACATCCTTTAGACAAAACATAAAGAAAGGTCACCCCTTGAATGTAATGAGTAGATAGATACATATGTGAGGATGTGCAAAGAAAGTGCAGCAGCAACAAGGGATTATCTCCAAGTGCATGAGGGTTCAAGTTGGCTCTCTATTCATCTTAACACTATTATTAGGGTAAGAACGTCTTTTCATCTCGGTTAAGAGGACGATATATACCAAATAGTTATACAACTGATGTGGAGACATTGTGCTTATTTGGGAAGCACGTTGTACCCTTATTGCATACAAGTCAAAATAAAACTCCTATAACGTATTTATACTGGTTTGCATAAAATTACTCTCCCAGCGATTTTCTAAATATGCACATTGTTGACGTACAACGTATTCAACATTTTACACCAACTTTGTGAAAAATATAAAAAATTAGAGAGAAAGAGAGAGGGGAAGGGGGAGTTAAAGAAGATGGCATGAAGTCAAGGAATAAAAAGAGGGAAAATGAGCTGCACACTGTGTTAAATAGAGTCCTAGATTACTTTTCATATCAATTGTGTTAAGATCCATTGTAGAAAATATTTTCTACAACGTTGTACCAACAGCCCATGAAGAAAGTCCTTGACTTTCAAGAGATTAAATAACTTAGGGAAATTGACACAAATGTGCTAGGGAAGTTAAATAACCATTAAAAGGTCCTAACATTCTGATAATTATTATCAGGTTCCAGGGAATATTTTGTGATTAAGTGTAATTAGACAAAATCTAAAATATCTTTAAGGCATTTGAAAGAGAGATAGATCAAACATGGCACAAACTCAGTGGAAAATACGCAGAGCTTGAATCAAATTACTTCTGTCTATCTACCATGATTAACGGCTTATTATAACCAATATTTGTATAGAACAATGCTCTTTGGTTTCTTAAACTGTTTGGTTTCACTCCCCGAAATCTAGGTTTGATTTCAGAATCTATGTTTTACTCTAAAAATCTAGATTTTGTCCAAATACTCATATTTTTTGAAAAGTTATTTTGGATATAAATCCTTAGTTTAAAACCTAGGTTTTGAAAAAGCTATTTTCTTGTCAAATCACACTCTCTCTTCTAATAAATTTTTTCTTCCCTACCTACTTTTTTATCTCAAAATCCCTAAAATCCAAATATTTCCAAACACAATCATCTTTTTAAAACCTTGTTTTTTTCAAAATTTATAAAAGCTATTTTCTAAAATTTAAATTTTACTTTAAAATTTATAAAAATTATTCTGACAAGGTATTTCTAAATCAGCCCTCCGATTTGATTTATGAGATTTTGTGCAATAATAGGAGCCCACCTAGCCATGGCGTGTGGAGTAATGAAGAAGAAATGGTTGTGATCAAGTGGGGCCCAGAGCCCATAGGGGGTTCACGTGGAGGAGAGCCACAAGCCATTTGGGGTGGGGTCCACGTGCCCGGCGACACCACCATCACTCTCCAATCAACGTGGTCCTTCCACTTCCACTCATGCTCCCCTAAACTTCGCAGCCCCCTCCGTAATAATAGTCAACCCCATTCTATGATTTTCGCCTCTCATTTTATATCTTCTTATTGAAAAAAACATACATACACTATGTCCACTCTCTAAGGTAAGAAGCTGATTATTAATTTAAGTAGATTAAAAAAATTAAATAAATTACTTAACTGTAAAATATGTCACGTGATTTCTCTAAAAATATTTATATATAATTAAATTGTATATAAGTGTATAAGTCAGCGTAAATTAATTTAAAAAAATGATAAAATTAAATAATTTATTTAATTTCATTAATTTCTCTAAATTAATCAATTGCATCTTATTTCAAGAAAAGACTAATATTTATTATTCATTTTTATGATAAATTATATCATAAAAATTTATTAATATTTTGTTTGCTAATTTTTTGAAATGATAGCTATCGTATTCGTACCTCGCAGTCTAAACTTTAAAGGCATGGCTTTAAAGTTTAAACCACAAACTGACAAAAGACACAAATTTATTCATATTTTGATAATTTTCCTTCTCCAAGCTCCACATTATTTGGGTCAAGTTGGCCAATGCCCAATCTTTGGGCCCAATTATGAGATGCGGGCAATTTTTTTTTCCTTTCATGTAAAATTCTCCTATTTTATAACCTACAACGTTTGGCCCAATATATATTAATTTGATAAATTCTTCTCTAAAAAAAAAATGGTTTGTAGAGTATCTCATGAAAGTTTAAAGATATTTTATTTTACAATATTTACAACATAAGAATATAGATATTTTCTGTTTCCTACTCACACGAGCCCATATCCTTGCTTGTCTATCAATCTCTAATTCTAACCTCCCTCCCCAATCTGATATTATGGTACAAGTATAGATCGAAATTCCGTTATGGTCTATTTCTGAACGGTAATAGATACCGGGGCTTTGCAATATTTGATTGATTACAATTCTGTATATTCCATTTATTATAGAAGTTCCCAGGGAATTCATTAGAGGAATGTTTCCAATAAAAATCGTCTGTTCTTGGATATCCCTACAAGTTTTCCAAATTAATCCCGCGGATACATATAATTCAGAGGAATATGTGAGTGATTCATATACATCATCTTTTTCTGTTATCAAGGGTTCTACTAATTGATATGTTTCCATAAATAATTGAAATTCAATTTCTTGATCTGTATCTTCAATTTTTGGAAACTTAGAAAGTTCTTCTGTTAAGCCTTGATCAATTAACCTACAAAACCATTCAATTTGTATCTAATTCAACCCGGGTATTGTAGACATTCCCGCATTTATACCCTCAAGCATTTTAACTTATAGAATTTATTTTATTTTTTAAATCACATTTTAAAATTTTTTGAAAACGTTACCCTTGATTTGATATCTCCCACATATAGGGCACATGTCAATTTATTTTTTTCAGAAATGCATTCGAACACCACAAAAAAAAGCATGTTATAGTGACACTGACTTAACAATGGCAAAAGGAACCGTAATTAACTCTCAAAGGAAACTTAATTAAGACATTCGAAGTTATACGACATGATTTCAATTGTTCATAACCGTGCTTAAGACAATGACTAATAATGATTATGCTAAGTTGTTAGGCCACAATTTTGGACTTACCAATGGGTTTAGCCTAAATTATTGTTATTGTTAGCCTCACAATGACAACAACCTAAACACGGAGCTTTCAAGGTTAATGGGTAGATTTGCCCTGGAAATATACACAGAGTTGCATTGGATATCCAAAAGTTTTTGAGGGAAAATGTTGCCCCTAAAGTGTAAAAAATGACGCAATATTTCTCTGACTCCAACGGATACAAAATGTCAACTAAAATTTGTTAACAATCAAACTTAATGCTTTTAATGGACATGACAATATTACACTATTTTCTACACTTTCAGTGTAACATTGCTTCTCAAAAAACTTCCGGACACTTAGTGCAACTCCGTAGATATTTTCAGAGCAAATTTTCCCCTTAACCCAATTTTTTAATAACCAATAAATGGGTTATCGGCCTTAGTGTGTAATCAAAGCTTAATTGTCTGTTTAGATTAGTGATGAAAACTACTTTACCTATGTAAGTTTATGAAATAGATATGTGAGAAGAATTTTATATAAACTTACATGAACATGATTTTGTAACCTAATGCAAACATGGCCTAAATCTTACTTGATTAGGGGAAGGGAATAGTTTGAATGAAGGCGAGAAAAGCTAATTATATCCTCTATACACACTGATACATACATAGTTTTATTCACAAATAACTTATTTTATTGGGATTAAGAAAAAATTTAAACCTTATTATCTCTATCTTAAAATATGGTAATTTTTCAAATTTAATCTTTTTAATATAAAAAATGAGTGAAAATTGAGACTTACAAAATCAATTAATTAGTGTAAAATTGTACAATAATATAATAAAGTTAGTGAGCTTATTTATATTAAGGATGGGAAAAATACTCTCTCTATCCTATAAATAGAATCATATATACGCACACATGCGGATTCCACTCATGCCTTATAATTTTTTATATAAATAAAACGCTTGAAAAGAAATTTTCAGTCGTACTTATAAAATGCTCATCATATGAGATATTTACTATACCTTTACAATGCTGGTCTTAGTCAATGCTCCTCCTTTCTATTTATAGGATAGAGAAAAAATATTTTGATCTTTTCATAAGTCATATTAAGGTATAGTTATATGAAAAAGGTCTCATGACAAGTGCTAAATCCCCTTTCCGAGTCTACGGTGTGAGAGGATTATTCATTGCTACTGTTTGTAGATACCTTGAATTTTAAAAAAATAGTGATAAAATTGAAAAGTAATTTATTTTAAAATAGAGTTAATAAAATTTAAAATTTTTATTGATTAGTGTGAGGAATTGACTTAGAAATAGGACAAAAGAGCATTGATTTATGCTTTTCAAACTTGACTCTTCAGCTTCCCAAAGGATGGGTTTAATAAGAACAAGGCTAACCGCTTTATTAATTTTTAGATGAAGTTAATGAATTATAGGCCTCTCTTTAATTTTAGTGAGAATGATGGAAGTGGTTTATAAAAAAGCACTACAAAAAGCATATTATAGACAATTTTAATTTTTTTTTTTGACAATTTTAAAGGTTTTAAAATATTTAACTGTTCTTAACTGCTAAGTTATAGAATCGGAGATCGGACATAGAATTAGAAGCTTTATACTTTGTTCCAAAAACTACTGCTATTTTACAAATGGAAGACGTAATTAACTTTCTTTTCTAATTTCTTAGTACTTACATCTTAATTATATATGTTTTTTCACCCATCATTTTTCTTTTATATTCCTCTTACAATTATTTTCTCAAGTCGACGACGACTAGCTATCCTAATAATAACATCATCCACTATGGTTGGATGATATCGTCGGCTGTAATCCGGTGTTGATATGTTTGCGTGAATGAGTTTTAAATGAGGGTATATAGTAATATTTTGATATTAATTTGGTATTAAATGTATATTAATTTGGTATTAAATGTTTCTTAATCTTTTTAATTAAATTTTACCCCCTAATACAACCCTTCCGGGTATGAATATGTGCTATAATTGGAGCTAATTTATACGCGCGTTAGGTTTGGATGAGTGGGAGGAACACATAATAGAGTTGTGGCTTGTGAATGTGATAAAAAAAAATGTGTATGTTTATATTTTAAGATTCTAATACGTACTATGTTAAAGTATATATATTCCCCGTTTCCCACTTTAGATTTCGTCACCTCACCCACTAAATGACTAAAACCTCCTAGCTTTGCTGTGTTTAGGACCAATTATTTTATGGGATAAAAGAAAGTTCAGGTGAGTTGGAATTTATGGGTTCATCAATCATTAGGGTCATTATATGTTTATAGGTTTAGAGAGTGCTTACACATGTATTTACAGATTGCTCACCAACAAAATCTTTGCATTAACAACGGAATTTGAATTTGTTACCTTGTGAGTTGTTACTAAACCGGTCTTTATTCACGATAGGACCACTTATTGTCACCACAATGAATTTGTTTCTCATGTTGGGAAAAAAGAATTCTTCTAAAAAGTGCTTATCAAAATATATCACCAGGAGAATGAGTGTTGCTGGTATTTGAACCTTGAACACAATGGTTGAGTTATCATTATTGTCTCACCATTGAGATCAACTTTATTAGTATGACTTTATTTTTTTAAAAAAAACATCACATATACCAAAGACAAGGGGAATTTTATTTAACTTTAATTTAACTTTTTATTTTTTTTAAAAAAAAATTGAAGTTACAACTACTCAAACTCTGTTAAATAAAAATCTACTATGAATTAACAGGTAGCCAAGTGTGATGATTAATTATCTCAACTACAAAATGATCAATAACTAAGGCTCTGTTTTCTTCAAATTCACCAATCCAAGAGCTCAAGATCTCAGCTCTTGTTGTTTACACTGTTTGTTCTTTGCCTTCTTGGTCCACCCCCCCAAGTGCATTAGTGTTCATTCCAAATACTAACACATCATAATATGTGTGGTTTGCTAGTTGCCTTCATTAGTGTATGCTCTGAACTATATTGATTTATTAATTATTGATTTCTCATCATGACACTACAAACAATAGTGTCTTCCATTTTCACTAGACTACATGATATCAAGCTAACACAAAAATCCCAAAAACCAAAACCCTTTTCCTTCTGTTGACAAAAAACTGAATGAATGACCCATCCTTTGATCTGATCTCTCTACATTCACCAAAACACATAAATTGCTCTTATATGTATATCTCCACACTACTCTCTGTCCAAGCCTTGACATGTTAAAACTTAAACATATCAGAAGAAACCCTCTGAAACTACTTCTCATCACCCTCACAAAAAATCCTCAAGAGATATATCAGAAGGCACTTCATATCCAAAAGCCATTGAATAATCATCCAATTCATCAGATGTGAACTTTGGGATGCTCCAGCTATTCCCAGCCTCACTGTCTTCTCCATTGGTTAGCAGTTCCAACACCTTTCACCAAACCAACAAATCATTCATAAAACACTTCATTGTTCATCATGTTTTCTGATAAAGAAGTAATTAACCAAAACAAAGTGAATTAATGGTGATTTTTATTTGGGGATATTGAAGAAAAGTCTCTCCTTGGAAATTTTATTGATGCGAAAGACCTGTAAAATTCTTATGTACATAAAGTACTGATACCCTGCAAATGTTACCTCGCTCATTGGAGGACGCCAAAGAGGAGATTGTCTCACACAGTATGAAGCTGTGAGAACTATTCTATTCAATTCCTCTTCATTGTATTCACTTTCCATTCTCGGATCAGCTAGTTCCTTAACTTTCCCTGATTCCATCAGAGGCTTTGCCTAGTTTGTAGACATATATAAGATTAGTACTGTGGGTTGCTCAATCTGCTCATGGAGAGAAAGTTACAAAATTAAAAAAAAAAAAAAAAAGTTACCCAAAGGAGAAGGTTCTGTTTCTTAGAATCAACAGGTCTTCTTCCAGTTATAATCTCTAGAAGAAGAATCCCAAAGGCATAAACATCAGTTTTCTCATCCACTATTCCATGCATGAAGGACTCTGGTGCTAAGTACCCGAACGTGCCTTCCACTGGTATTACAGCATGGTGAGTCCACTTGTTTGGAAGCCACTTTGCTAGCCCAAAATCAGTAATCTAAGAGAGGAATTCAAATCACAAGCACAAGTTAGACGTGTTTCTTTCACAGCATTGTCCTTTCTTAAAGCTCCAAATTACCTGTGGTTCATAATCTGGACCCAGAAGCACATTGGAGGCTTTAATGTCACGATGAATTATTCTGCGTTTGCAACATTTGTGAAGATAATGCAGCCCTCTTGCTACTCCAATGGCGATTTTGTATCTCACTGGCCAGTCAAGTGACGTTCCTGATTTACCTGATTCATTAGCAAG
>JANTPZ010090194.1:0-21190 GCA_025593235.1 Vachellia pachyceras | reverse complement strand
TCTCTCTCTCTCTAAAGAAACTTACAAATTTAATGAAAAGGCTGTACAAAACTCGTCTCTGCAATGGCCCTATATATAGAAATATCAGAGGGTACCATCCACTTCTAAACTCGTCTCCCAGTTCATTTATTAGCTCTGAAGCTCGAAAGGGCATGGAGAGTTTTTGTCTATTCTAAAAAGTTTATGCTTTCCAACCATACCACGGAATAATTGAAATATGAAAAAGAAAAGAGAGAAAAAGAGAAAAAAATAACATAAAAAAGACAATACGAGCAAAGAATGGTCTCAAAGTAAATAGGATATGTTCGGTGCTTGAGAATATATAAAAAGAGAGGACTTTATTTACACTAACGATTCTCCTCTTATCCAGTTATATGGTATATCATATTTTGATAATGACATTTATTTTCCAATTTGGAACGTCTCACCATTTTAGAAATTAA
Organism: Vachellia pachyceras; assembly: GCA_025593235.1. Taxonomy (NCBI): domain Eukaryota; kingdom Viridiplantae; phylum Streptophyta; class Magnoliopsida; order Fabales; family Fabaceae; genus Vachellia; species Vachellia pachyceras. Next base: position 20,747 of record JANTPZ010090194.1, on the reverse strand, counting down.
GAAAACCATTTTGCAATTATATATACTTTCACTTAGTTTTTAATTTGATATCTATATTTTTTTATTAAATCATTGAGAAAAGTTACAAGAGCTCATGGTGTTAATAGAGAAATATTAAAGAATTTAATAAAAAGAATAAAAAGTTGGTTTCATATTTGTTGGGATTTCTAGAAAGTTTTTAGAAGATTCATATCAAAATTTTAATGGGTAAAATGCAAATTTTCTCTGAAAGTAATATCTTAAGAGCACTACTCACCACCCGATAGTTTAAAATAGTAGCAATATTGCCCCCATTCGTTACTAAAGTAAATTTTGACTCTTAATTGATCCAATAATATGAAGGTGGCTCTTTAATTTAATTTCCACATGGGATAGATAAAGCCACATGTTACTCCACCTATTATGCCGCCACGTGGTCATCATCATCCTTTCCTTCATTCACTGGTTCAAATCCCAACTCCAAGGACCACCTTTTTTCTGGAAACTTTTCTTTCATCCACTACTCTACCATACCTCCTCACGTCCTCCCTCTTCACCAACAGCCCCACCTCCACCACCACTTATGAGAGTTTGGGGCCGAAAAGCACGGAGGGAGAAGTCCAAGGGAGGAAATGGCACATGATGCAGTTAAAAAAACCAGCGCTGTTCTTCCTTGAACAGCTGCAATATTCAACAGTGATTTAATGAAAAACTTTCGAATGGATGATGAACGCTCTTGAGAGAAAAATTTTGGTGCTAATTTATACTTTAACCTAAATTTTAGTATATGCTTGTAAGTACCTCACTCAAATGTGACAAAAAACAATCACCAACCTATGATATTACTCCCTCCGGTTCTAAACATAAAACACAATCACTTATATTGCAAATTGCACTACAAACAAGGTATTATGTTTATGATCAAATGGAGTATCAAGTACTATGTTTCTCTTTCTATATGTGTAGAAACCCTATAAGTTTTTCAGTAGGATCTATTCAAATTGTTCAATGTTTTGAAAATACTTATATGCATTGACATTGAGTGAAAACTGGTATTTGAAAATCTCACAAATCTAGTGTGATTTATAAAAGGGTTAATATAATGTTTCACCCTCATAATTTTTCCTCATTTTAATTTTGATCTCTATAATTTAAACCATTATTAAGTTTTGGTGTCTCGGTTTTTCTGTCTAAAACATTAGTTCTCATAATTTGATAAGAATCTAGATCAATTACTCCTAGAGGGATCAAAACCTATTGTTTAAAACTATATGGACAAAAACTAAAATAAGAATACATTATCACGAAACTTTGCATAATAACCTTTTATAAAAATAGTGATAATCTGGAAGCAGCTATTGCCTGCTAGAAGGTAGTGAAACAAGTTGTTCCTGATTTTGGGAACGAAGTATATAAAGATTCCATTTAATACGAATAACTTTCGTCTGTCACTTACCTTTCTGATTTTACTTCGTCCTCAGTCTAATTTTCTTTTATGATGTTTTAATTAATTGACAATAGTTATTAAATATATATACTGACCGAAATTTTTGAAATAAAAACATGTAAAGTATTTAGTTGATTAAAAGCAGTCTTTATTTTCTCTCTTCCTTGATGATTGTGTTGATGATCTTGAAATATTTTCTGCAGCGATCTTGGCAACTCAAACCTATCTGAATGTTTGGTACCTGAACTTGGAAACCTAGAACACCTACAATATCTGTATGTTTTTAAACCTTTTTGAATCTTCTGTATTGATGCTTTGACCCCAAATATGTGAAATGCCTTTACAGAAATCCTAAACACATTTTTTTATATAATTTTAGCTATCCTTTCGTTATGACTTCAAATGAAGTACTTCATATTTATCGTTAAGAAGTCATGTCATGGGGCAATCAAATAAAACTAAGCTAAATGTAATATAGTAACACTAACTTATATTGATCTCTACGTGAAACCAATGTTTAATTAGTGTAAATAACAAATTAACCAAAGAGTATGTGAAGTGTGTGTCATCTATCTAATTAAACTAAAAGCTACTTATTTATAATTTTTTCCTTATTTTTATGATGAATGGATAATGGATGAAGTGAATTTCCTTAATGAACAACTTAACCAATCTTTATGGTTCCAATTAATTAAGTTTAATTACACAGTACTAGCTAGGGACTAGTGAAGGCACTTCTTCTAACCAATATCACAAGTAATTAAATTCACCTAAACACCTAGGTTACATTTCTCTAATTCACTAGAGATGTCTTACAAGGCTAGGTTGCATTGAATTCACAAAAGGTCCTTTCACTTTCAACTAAATTGAAAACTTTAAGAACATGAATATCAACTATAATGAATAATAGGTCCACAAGGCAATTAATAATTAAATAAAGGCAAATCCAATACAAGTAGCAATATCTAGATTACACATAATAGTAATAATCCTCAACCACCTATATGAGTTGCAGTTCTGAAATCTAGAAACTATAATCAAAATACATAGAGAGTTGATAGTGAAATTAGAAACAACCAAAATTCCTTGTTAGTTCAAGAACTCCAAAACCATCGAGGAATGGAGTGATCAGGCGCTACAGCTATGCCAAGTCTCAGATCCTCTATCAGTCATGGAAATCAACCTGGAAGGATGGTGGACTGAGAGGAAAATGACGGGCTGGAATGATTATTCGGAAAAATGAAGGAGATGACGGAGGTGGAGTGAGGCGGAGATGGAGGAAAAGGCTGAGAGTTGATGTGAGTGGGTGGAATAAGATGGATTGATGGAAGAGAGGATGGAGAGAGACAGGATGCAAAAAGGACGGAAGAGTGAATGATATGAGATGGAATGGAAGGAGTGAGAAGGAGAAGGGATGTGATGGGAATAAGAATAATGTGATGGAATGAGTAGAAAAGAAGGGTAGGGGAGAGAGAACGTGTGAGTTGGCGTTATGGAATGGAAAAAAAAAAAAAAACTGGAGTGAGGTGGAGTGAATAAAAATGGAAAAGGAGAGAGTGATGTGACGGTGAGAGGGATGTAGAGAGAATGTGTGTGTGAGTTGAGTGAGAGAAAAATAAAAAATAACAAATTTAAGAAATTCAAATGATTTTATGGGAAAGGTGAAAGAAGGAATATGGAGGCAATCCATGAGCGCGCTCAAATATGAGAATGACAGTGGTCAACTTCGTTTTGCTAACTAATCCTGTTCCACTTTTCTAATTATTTCCTAACCTATTCAGTTTCAGTGGCTTCCTTTCAGTTTCTCTTTCAACATTTAATGCCCTGCACATTAAGTTCAAATATGATGCAATATTATATAATTAAAATGATAGATATTTAGGGAGATTTAAAGAGTGATAAAATATATCAAATTATTAATTAATTCATAACATCATTCTTCAACAAAATTAACATATTTAAATCTAAATAAGGTATCAGATGATCAACATTAAGTACACTTATTTCATATAAAATGAAGATTTACCAATCGTTGACTCTAAAATGCTATACTCATGCTGATGCAGTGAGCTTTATAAAAACAACATTCAAGGTACAATTCCTCTAGAGCATGGCAACATGAAGAACCTTATTAGCTTAGACTTGTCACTTCTGGGATCTCATCTCATTTTAGTACATTTTCCACAAGTTTTTATACATTTTCGAGGCAATTGAGCATATTTTGAATTTTCAAAGATAGGAAATATGCATGAACTTTGTGATTGCACATTATTGCTTATATTTTGACTCTTATCCTTACTTTTTAAGAGCTTATAAATTTTATTATGTTGCAGGGTATATTATGGAAGAAAAATGATATGTTACAAGCCACTTGGAATTAACCTGAAAGCATTTGGAGACCAAAGTTGATTTGTGGGTAGAATGCATTCATTCAAAGCGGAAGGGCTAATTTTCTATAGGCAAAATGAGTTGCGGCGCACTTTTCTTGACTTCAGTACACTTCCAACTAGATGGAAACTCCACTGCATCTCAAAACAAATCCGACGCTGCCCAATTTTGACAACAAAATGCACAGCACCAGTAATGCATAAAAAATGAATTTTTTAGGTTTTAAGGCAAAAACTCGAGAGGGTCCAACATTCTTCACTTCTTTGGAGCAACTTGGAGCTTGGGACTCCTAGGGTTTGGGTCTTGAAAAGCTTGGAGCAAGAGATTGAGCTTTGGAAGATTTTGAGCCTCTTTCTCTTGGTTTTCTCCTTCCTTTCCCTTTCCTGTCATGTAATCCATTTTGGGCTATGATTCTCCTTTGGATTTTAGCTTGTAGCTAATAATGAGTAGCTAAACTTTTCATTCTAGGATTATTTTGAACCTTTGTATGGATTAACTCTTAATTACTCCTCTCTTTTTGTGATTAGTGATATATATATGTGTGTGTTCATTTCACTCCTTGCTTAATTCTTCTAAATGTTTGATCACCATTTAGATGTAATGTTCACTTGATTGATGCTTGAGAGAGCTAGACTGAGTGTAGAACTTAAGTAAAGTAGTTTAGGAACTTGAAATTTGTATGAGGAATGGATAGTTTTGTTAGCAAGATAGAGATATACTTATTAGGCTTGCATAATCACATTAAAATTGGAGCTTGAAAATTGGGTTTTATTAATTGCAACAGGAGATTGAGCAATTGATAGAACCAAACACTTGTTCTTGACTTGAGAAAGCTTTTACATGTAATCGTAGAATCATAGACTATCACATTGATATATTAAGAGCATTTAGGAGAGGAAGTTATTTTAAGGTTATGAATTACAAGGGGAAGAAATGATCCTAGGCTCCAAAAATTATTCTTGAAGTTAAAGAATCAATTGTTTTATCACTTTACAGTTTTAGAAATTAGTTTTCAAAATTATCATTTCACATCAAATGTTTGATTTGTTCTACTTGATTGAATGCACATAGCCTTTTGATTGGTTGAGATTTTTTAAACAAATTACCATAGGAATGATACTCTCTCATCACTTTATTAATTGACGAGACCCATGTACTTGTGCAGCGAACAACTTTTATAACAACAACATATCAGGAAACATTCCTCCTTCACAGGGAAGCTCAAGAATATCGTCATTCTGTAAGTATGATTAACTTTGTCATTGTTCTTGGAAGAATTATTATTAGGTAGAATAAGTGACATGGAACAGAGTGAAGAAATCTATGTGATAAAGTAAAAGCTATGATGGAGTACAATAGCGTTGTATTCGAAGGTTTATCTTTCAAAATCACTGGCACGGACTAAGGGATTCTATAGTTTTATTGCTAGGTTCATCTGCAGAATTGCAGTCTGATCTATAGATTTAATGTTAAACTTTTAAGGAGTCATCTGTGCAGAATATAACTAGGATTCATTTGGCTAAGTTGTGGCTCACAATTAAGGAATTGACTCAAAAATTCACATATCCTGACTTATGCAAACAGAAAGCAAATTTAAGGTTTATTTGTGTGGGTTGGAATTTAATATATTACTGTAGTCAGTGCTGCATGAGTAGTGCGATAAAATTCTACACAAGAGGTGGAGAGATCAGAGAACTTGGCTTATTCACAAGATTCCAGGCACTAAAAACTTGTAATATATGTAGACTTCAAGTTTTAGGAAGAAATCTAAAGATATATTTGATAAAGAAGCATTGTCCTCCTATGTACGGTGACTATATAGATTACACGATACTATCATGTTTTTATCAACAATTAAATATTTGAATATATTTTTAACCAAAAAGGTCATGTTCAAGGATAAGACAATATAATTCATGACTAATATAAGACTCTCTATGGAGCTATCCGATGGACCAAAACTTGGTTCTATTCAAAAGTATTCCTTGATACTAACTCTCAATTCAACTATTATACTATTGGGGCTGTTATATGATAGCAACTAATTACTCTTTCTTTTGTACCGAATCCCTTGTCTTTTAGCAACCAAAGAAAATGAAGTTTATTCAACCTTCTCATGTTTGCTAACTCAAATGAGTAAGATAACTGAGATAAAGAAGTAAAAGTGTTTGGAAGTCTCATAATAAGCTGGAACTTTTGGCTGTTGAACTTTTCTTTTTCTTCCGTACATAAAAAAAACCATGTGTCAACTGTCTGATTGATTGGGAGACAATAATTAATGGACTTGCTAGATGATTGGCAGATCTTTCATTCTTAAGTCTATGTTTTTGGTTTTGCTTTTTATTGTTGGAAAATTCCTTGTCCTCAATAGTTGTATGAGTAAAATAGACCAGATATTTCTGAAGTAATGGTTATAGAAACAGTCTAAAAGCACTCTAAATTTTCTGAATTTTCTTTTCTGGGATGTTTCCAACAATGATTTATGAGGAACAATTCCTACTGCAGGGTCCTTGAGCATGTCATTGAACAAGTATGTCTCTAAATATTTTTATCCTAATTCTGAATTCTAATTACATGATAAATGTTAGTCAAATATTATTTATTTCAATGAATTATGAAAATAATACATGTTAGTCAAAGCATGAATAAGAAGTTTAGCATGTTATAATTTCAAATTTAATTGATTGATTGATTATGTTAAAAGTTAAAAAGCAACTCCGCAGTTTTCTGAGAAAGCTCGATGGTATAATTTGATATCTTTATGAGGGATATATTATCAAATGGAGATAAGGTAACGTTTAAACACTATTTTTCCTTAAGTAGTAAACCGCAAATGTGCCAGCCAATACTTTACCATACGTCATTCTATTTGTTGTAGCATTCAAAGCATGACCGTATTCTGATGCAGCAAATTGCTAATCTCGAGAGATTTAATATCTCATTTGGAAGTCCGTTTAAAAATAGTTTTTACAGAGTTCAAGACAAAACCTAGGTTTTTAGAGAATATATTTGAATGAATAACTTTTACAAAATCTGAGGTAAAACCTATGTTTTAAAAGGCGATTGTGTTTGGTAAGTTATTGGTTTTGATGAAATTCAAAGAAAAAGTAAGTATGAAAGAGGAAAGAGAAATAAAGAAAAAAGAGGAAAGAGAAAATTTATTATGAAAGAAAGTGTGCTTTGACAAGAAAATGGTTTTTTTTAAAAAATCTAAGTTCCAAACCTATGTTTTATTACAAAACTTGGATTTTAAAAAAAATGTGAGTACTTAGACAAAACCTATATTTTGGGTTAAAACCTATATTATGCTACAAAACATAGATTTAGAAGCGTGATCCCAAACGAACATTAAATGTTTCATTGGGCTGTTGTTTTTCTTCTCCTCTACTTTATACCCATTTTTGTTTTAATTAAAAAGCTCAATTGATTCATATATGAAGCTCCGGAGTTAGTAATACTCATGTTTTTTTCAATTAATTATTTAATGTGTTGGGAGAAGTGGTGAAAAAAAAAATACTCCCCCATTTGTAAAGTAATACTCAATGTTTGTTTCTGAAGGATTATTTAATGTTCGTGATGGCAAATCTAAATAATTACGTACACACGCTTGATTCTGCATGTCAGGTTTTATTGCAATCACATGGATATCGCTCACACACCTAATTCCTTTTTAAAATTCAAATATGCTCACATCATTTATTCATTACAAAGTTCACAATTCTTTTTTTTTTGGTCACTATAAAGTTAATAACAGCTATACATTTTGTCATTTGGGCAATTATATGACTTCCTGATCTTAATTGTAATTAAAAATTACATAATATTTTTATGTTAATTATAATCAAAGACTACCCAATTTGAAGTCAAATTACTGTATGTTTCTAATTATATCCCTGTTCAAAATTAGAAGAGATGAAACTGAAATGATCACAATAAACAACAGTCATTACTAATTTTTTAAACTTCGTAAAATAATTATTTCTGCTTTTCTTTTACATGATACCAAATGGTGAATCTTCTTGAATGGTTTATAGCCTTTAAAGTTCTTATCGTATTACTTCACGATTTATTTCATTTATTTTTTTTTTTTTGATATCCTTGAGTTCTGCTTCAAATTACTTTTTTTATAGTGTTCCATGAGGTCTCCTTCTAACACTTTGAACGTTATCTTGCTGTTCTCTTTGTCTATTGACTCCACCAGCTCCTTTGCCACACACTTCTTCCCATCTGTACATTCCACAAACCAAATTTTAACTTGTTTGGGAACTTCGTTTCCATAACGGTGCACTAAGGTCAAGACAAAACTATTTTAAAATTCATAAAAACCATTTTGAAATTCATAAAAACCATCTTGAAATCCGTAAAATCATATAAAACGAAGTGCATATTTTGATTACCAAAGGTGGAGTTATGCTCTTTTTATACCAGTCAATATATAACCATCTTAATCTCTTTGAATGTCAACGCCTTGGATTTTATCAGGACAAACTTTGGCGATGTAGTGAGTTCTGTAGCAGAAAACATTGTGAAACTGCTCTGCCGTTGCCTTTATATGCACATCAGTCTCCAACTTCCCAACAATTTGGGATGCCATCTCTCTCTCTCTCTCTCTCTCTCTCTCTCTCAAGAAACTTATAAATTAAATTAAAATGCTGCATAAAACTCCACGGTGAAATGGCCCTATATATAGTGGAGGTGTGTGAGATAAGCGAGGGCAGTGATGACACTTCATTTCAAATTTATGATGAATTTTTGGGCGAATTTGGTTGAAATCCTATCTACCCACTCTTGCTTTTGTTCCTCATCAACCTTTTCGCGTCATTAAAATATTGGCAAAATCTTTTCTAGATTTCGAGTTATGTGTGTGTAAGTTGTACCTAGAGGTGCAAGTTATATCTTAATTAAACATCTAGAAACAAGTTCTTTTTAAGAGTTTTAGCTTATCATATTTTTTCAACTATCAAATATTTTGACTATAACATATATACTCAGTATTTCCATGGATCTCTACACATTCTTAGAGATTAATATCAAAGTTTTAATAGTTCTCTTGGAAATGGTCTATTATTTTACCTTTAATATAATTCAGCACCATCTTTTGCTATGCAAATTGATATATATATATATATATGTATAATTGATTTTTTTTTTAACAAATAGAGTCCATTTTATTAATATTAAAAAAAGATAGTGCATCCACTAATTCATAAAAGAAAAACAAAAAACAAAGGGTAGCTAGAATACAACCTAGAAGCAAATAGATCAAAATAACATTAATCCATACCCTCGCGCTCATGCTTCAATCCTCTTATCCTTCTTGCAGTAATTAATGGGGGCATACTTGGAAGTCTGATGAAGTATCTCGACAACCCACAATTAATCAAATCATAGAGTGGACCCCATTAATTTTACAAAAAATTCTTATATTGTTTAGCAGTTCAAGAATTAGTGCATATTCACCCATACCCAACTCCGTTAACTCTGTATCACTTGTCGGTATTTAACATAATTAAAAACCAAAACATTAAGGGAGAATTCCCTCTACTAATCCATACACTTTCTCTATTTCTATTTCTGTCTCAATCAAAATAGGCTTAGCCTCTAATCCACCAAAGATCAACTAGGTATAACCCAAATGCGACCCACTCACAGAGTCAGCAATCAAAATTCCATTCAAGAGACTAACGTGAGTCCGTTCTAGTAGAAAGAGCTAATCCAATATGCCACAATTAGTACCAACCATGTCTTGATCAATATCATTACCTTCCCATAGAAAAATACCATATTAATTGATCCAGCAAGCACAGGTCTGTGTGTGTGTAATTGATTTGATTGATTAATCTTTCTAATATTTACAGTTTATGTGTGTGCGTGTGCGTGTGTGTTGATGATCTTATGATTAATGAAATGGCAGGAGATTTTATCACAAGACTGTGTAGAAATAATCTAACTTGATATATCAGCCTACCGCTTGAAGAACTTGCAAGAGCTTCTGTTTCAATCTCAATTTCAACTCCCGGTTTACCACAAAGAGCCATCCTTACACTGACCTCAACATCAAAACGCTGACAATTGATGAGTGAACAAGCCTTTGGATCTCTCTAGCGGCACAGGTGGCAACGAAATGATTGATTCAGCTTATTTGTGGCTACGTGGCACCATATACACTTGACACCTCCACACTTACTATGCAAGTGCTCCAACTACGACTCAATATAATATGTGTTTGGGAATTCCATCGGAAGAAAGGAGTTTATAGATTCCGAGGTGTTTTGCAAATTTCAAAATGTTTTACATTTTACAGATTTCGAAATGGTTTTATTTTGATTTGCGTGTACCAATGGGAAAATGGTGTTTCCAACAATCACATATATGGTAACATTCTCTCACGCACATCGGTGAGATAACAAAGTCAACATGGAAAACTCATTCATCTCTATCGTATTCCTTTCTCTTATTAAACCCAATTGATTGATTTTAAAAAATTAGCTTCAGTGCATGCTGTAACTTCCGAAATATGTTTTGACTGAAACGGACTTAAATAATTAACTTTAGAAGAAAAATATGAATATCAATTCAGTTCGTAGTTTAATTTTTTCCTGTCAAAAAACCACCAAACAAAGTTCTCCTAAATTTCAATTTATTGCATATGAGCTAGTCAAGGACATAATTTATGTACTTAAACCCATATACTCAGAATACTTTATTTTAATTAAATCAGGACAATGAATTTTTTCATGCATTTATGTACTTTTAATTCTAATTCTAATTTTACAAAAATAAATTACACACACGCCCACATAAAAGCTTAACGACAGAAGAGGTAAATAAATTCACACAGAACTAGCTCATGAACGGTAAGACCCACTTTAATGAAATAGTATTACACAGTGGCGCACAGTACCTACTCGATAAGAGATTGGTGCATGACCGCTCACACATAGATCAAGATCATCCTCGTAATCAAGTTTATTTGCCATATATGTACATATATGCAACACACACGGATAGATATATATACATTTTATTTGGTGGTGGCCTGCTGCTGGTCGTCTTCTTGTTGAGCAGAAAGATGAGCATCGACGTCTTTAGTCATATCAATGTCTAACTGGAGCATAGTGTGAGGATCAGGAGAGTGATCTTTGAGCTTCTCATATTCCAAGGTCCAATGAACAGCACTTCCTTTCTCTTGAGGCTTCACTTCCATTAAGAATCTGAAGCTCTTGTAGTCTTCCATCAGATCTCCTTCTAACACTGTGAATGTCATCTTGTGGTTCTCTTTGTCCATCTCCACCATCTCCTTCGCAGCACACTTCTTCCCATCTGTGCGTTTGACAAAGCAAATTTTGTCATCACAACTTTCTTTCTTCTTTTGATGGAAACAAAGAAGTTATCTGGAAAACACACAACTTTCACAAATAGAAGCCTTGGGCGCGTGTTTTATTTAACTTACCCCTAGCACTTTGGGACATTTAGAATTAATTATGCCTAAGTAAAGATCTCATGTCTAAACTCTAACGTTGAATACATGCACACACATATAGATTGGAGACTCGCAAATATAATATCAACATTTAGAAAATATAATTCAGAAGTTCATATTTTAATGGGTAAGGTAACATTCAGCGACGTGATTTTATTTCTTAACTAGTAGCATCTCTGGTACCCTCTTGTAGTATATTTTCCTTGTGTACTCAGGAGCCCATGATGTTATATTTTTGAGTTACAGCTGGCACACTATATAGTTCAAAATGTACTGGATGTTATAAACAAGATTAGAAAGTTAGAAACACCAGAAAAATAACATCAGAGTCTTAACCCTATTTTAATATCAAAAGTGGAGTTGTGTGTTCCTTTTATGTTTTCAATATAGCTTGTTGAAGAGGAAACGGAAGTGATATTACATACGTATATGATGAAAGATTAATTACCATGGACGTAGTTCCAGAAGATGATGGATCCATGAGAGCCCCATTCGCCTTCTTGAAGGTCGATGCCGTGGACTTTATCAGGACAACCGTTGGCGAGGTGGTGAGTTCTGCTGCATAAAACATCGTAAAACCGCTTTGCTGGAGCCTTTATATGCACATCTGCCTCCAATCTCTCAACTTTCTGGGACGACATTTCTCTCTCTCTCTCTCTCTATATATATATACACACGAAAACTTAGAAATTAAAACGAAATACCGCACAAAACTCATCTCTGTCAATGACCCTATATATAATGAAAGCTTCTGGATGTGGAACTCTCTTACCATTGAGCTTCTGGTAATCGCAAGTCCACAAAGCTTTTGTTTGTGAGAGACTTGATGAAGTTTTATCTTGAAACTCTAGCAAAGCTCCAAAACTTGGCAACCAAATGATTGATTCAGCCGATATGTGGCTACGTGGCAAAGCTGCTTCTTGTTTATGATCACGTGGCACACTCCATAATGGACAGCACACTTAATATATATTCAACTCCCCGTGTGACATAATATGCAGACATACATACACTCCTAGTATAAATCTGAAATGAGGCATTATCGAATCTGAAAGACTTCTTTTTTTGTAAAAAAATAAATTAATTTTAGAATTGCAAGAAATATGTACACCCATGTTTTCTATCATCATACCTTGTATAAGACTCTTTTTAGCGAAGAAATTGAACAATAAAGATAATCTTATATATTAAAAGATTATATAAACATCAATCAAGCCTTCAAAATGGCACCTACATTATACTTGCATGTTATTTTTTTAAAAAAAGTTTTCTTTGAATTTATAAAAAATAATCTAGAAAATTTATATCTATGATGAGGAAATAATGAATCTTCACTTTGAGAAAAGCAGACTTTAAAAATTTAGCTTCAATGCATGTAATACTAGCAAAATATATTTTGGCTGATACATAATATATGCCTTAAAAATTAAACTCATTCGTTTTGATCAAAATTAATTAACTTAGAAAGAATAGCATTATTTTAATGTTCAGTTTAACGTTTTCTGCCCAAAACCGTCAAATCAAGCATCTTAATTTTTAGTTATTCTAATTTTCGTTTCGTTGCTTGAGTCAAGGATAAAACTTATGTACTTAAATTACTTTATTTTAATTAAATCAGGACAAAATGAATTGTTTTATGCATTATTTATTTGATATATAATTTTTTTTGGTGAACTATTTTATAACCAATTTTTTATTGTAAAACTATGTTATGCATGTACTTTTAACTTTAATTCTAATTTAATTTGCCGAAAAAATATTTATATATAAGCTTAATCATCGAATAAAGATGAAAATACAGATATAAAGATTTCATCAAACATCATCGCACAGTACATACATAGAGGGTATTGCAATCTTGAGCCAAACCAGATATTACAAAGTTATATACTGATCACTGATTAAAGATCGCTCACACGCAGACCAAATTGGTTAGCCCGTTCGGTTAGCAAAAAGCCGTTTTGGGTTCCACCAAAAATGAGCTTACGTTTGGTTAGCCATTTGCAGAACGGTGTTGTGGAAGCAACGGCCATTTGTGATGAGGCAGCAGGACGATTCCCCATCACGTCTACCGTGCCTGCAGGAATCTCTTCAGCCTTGTGTCGCGTCGCCAGCTGCTTTCCCTTGCCCTAATAACTCTACTCGCATTCGTCGACCTCCTCCCTATCGCGCCTTCATGCTCTTGGCTGCTTTTCATTCCTTCCTCTCTGGCGACGCTCTCAGCTTGAGAGGCTTCAAAAATTGCCGGCGACGCTCACGGCTTCAACCTCCTCAGCATCTGAGATTTGCCCCTATGCTCGCGCATTGCTCCTCCTCTGCATCTCAGATCTTTACCCGACGGGATATCAATGTTTGCTTCTCTTCTCGTCTATTTGCTCTCAGCTCACAGTTTGTTTCTCACCCCTTCGCATCTGTTAGCTCATACCTTTGCTTGTCGTCCTTGAGCACGCTCCCTTTCCTCTCCTCAGTCCACGGTTGCTTCTCCGCAGGTAACCACGCTCCTCACTGATTTGCAAGTAACGAAGCTCCCTTTGGCTGTGGGTAATCGTCCTTTAGCTTTCCTTTGTCTCTAATCTGCAAGTAACGAAACTCCTCAACTGCCTTCCCTTTCGTCCCCAGTAAGGTGAGCCTCGGAGATTTGGGCATGGTTTTCATAAGCACGGTTTTCTCAAGGTTTTCACCGATTTGAGCACGGTTTTGCAATTTTTTTGAAAGATTAGACACAGATGTGGGATTGTTGTTCGTGTTGCTGAGATTTTTAGCTGGTTTTTGGTTGTAATATCATGCGTGCGTGCGTCAGCTGATATTCATTTTGGAATAATGTCATGATTTTGGAATCTGTTTGTTTTAATCTGTTGCCTTCATCGGATTTTGGAATCTATTCGAATTTTGTAAGCTCCTCTGTGTTCGCTTTCTCTTTCGTTTTCCATTGTTTTGGATGATGTTCAAGGATTCCTCTGCGTTCACTTTCGCTTTCATTTTGCAATTTCATTTTGGACTCTGTTCAAGGATTTTTTTTTTCGTTTTCCACAATCCTTGAACATGAAATTTTTCTGTCCACAATCGTTATTTGTTGAATCTAAATTTTGTTTGGAATAAATTTGAATTCTTAGTTTTTCTTTTCTATAATCCTTCAACCTGGAATTTTTCTTTCTGATAAATGAGAATGACGATAAAAATATAAAAGGAAAAAATAAAAAATAATAAAATGATTTGGTCATCATATTTTATTTTATACGAATTTAAACAAATAAAATGATGGAATGTCCCTATTTCATTTTAAATTAGCGAATTGTTATATCCTACATGTTACAATGACTTTACATATTATTTCATTTTCAAATAATGAATTTTATAAGGAGTTTACAAAATTATAGGATGATTTTACAAAATTTTATAATGCTGTCATTCTTTTTCTATACATTTAATTTTTTTTACATTTGTAGTTATTTGTTTGTAAATTTAATTATGTTCGTTTTCGCTTTTTGCGGTGCATCTAGAATAATGAGTTACAAAAAAGGTAAGGGTAAAGAGAAAGGTAAAGCCATGTAGGATGATCGCACGACACAGGTATTTCTGAATGCCTACACTGAGCAACACCATAAAAAGCGCCATAAAGGCGCAACCTTCTCCAAAAAAGCTTGGGACGAAATTCTCTTATAGTTTAACAAAAAATCAAAGAGATCATATGACATGCAATAATTGAAAAATAGGATGGATGAAATAAGAAGAGACTAGAGGACCTGGGATCAACTTATATCAAAAGAGACAGGTTTAGGTTATGACCCAATCACAAATACAATTTCAGCTGAAAAGGAATGGTGGGAGAGGAAACTACAGGTTCACACTAGTGCACTTTAACTTACATATCATCTTTTAGTTTTTGCTTTTACATGCTGACATGTGTTTATGGTTTGGACGCATGAAAATCCACAGTATGAAAAGTTTAGATATCGAGGTTCTAGGTTTGCTAATGAAATGAGGATACTCTATAAGAATCTAACGGCATCAGGAGATGACATATTTCCCCCATCTGCGTCACAGGCCCCAACTCAGCAATATGACGACGAAGATTGCTATCGACCCGACATGAACGTTGACGAGGAGGACTTAACAGAAGGGTCGGGTGATAGTCAAGATGACTCATCAAGTCAACGTTCTGCAGGAGTCTTAATTGAACTCGAGGGAATGACCATCGGACAGGACAGTCAACCCTCTGGACCTAGTAATCGAACTGGTTCTAGAAGTCACAGTAAGAGGAAGAGGAATGACAGGTTGGCTGGAAAAAGAAAGAAGAAAGCTCCTTCCGCACAAAAAATGGCATCTGTTATGAGTCAGGTAGCTGTTAATTCCGCAAAAAAGGTGAAATATTTGAAGCGGTTGACAGAGGAATCATTGAAGAAAAGTTAGATTCCATCAGCAACTGACCTTTCTATCGAACTGTTTGAGATGGAGGAAATTACAGCAGATCCTGACTTATTATCACGTTGTTTAAATCTGTTGTTGTCGAAATGATTTAGGGAAGTTTTGGCGACATGTCTAGTGAACAGAAGGGAATCGGTCGTTGATTTTTTGAAATATAATGCAAATAATCCTAACCCTTTTGTTAAATGACTATGAAGTACAATGTATAAATTTCGGTCTACGAAATGTGACATTTATTATGATGATATGTGATTTTCTGTTTCATATTTTATTCCTCTTGTTTTTAACTCTGACGATGTTTATGCTTACTATTTTTTGGTGAAAATGTCACAGCATAAATAATATATGGCTAATTCAGATGATGAATTGATGAGAGATTCGACGAAGAGTGGAGTAGACAATGACGTCGATGAATTAAGTGACTCGGACTTGGTGGAACTTTTGAGTGAGGACATCACAGAAGATGAACAGGTCTATCTAGTAACAGCTCAGTACATGATGCCCTACGTGTGTAAAGAACCGAAAAGAACAAGTAAACTTACCGGTCATTTGTGGGTGCAAGAAGTGATGGAAGGTCATCCAACACGGTTTCATGAATTGTTTCGAATGGAGAAGGATGTTTTCAACCTTCTATGCTATAAATTGCATGAACATGGTTTACGCCATTCAAGGTACATGGATATTGAAGAAATGGTTGCCTTGTTTTTGCTCATTGTTAGCCATGGACACCGTAACAGGATGGTACAGGAGAGGTTCCAACATTCAGGAGAAACCGTCAGTAGACATTTTCATAAGGTATTGCAAACATGCATCAGTCTGTCTAGTGAAATTATTAAACCACGTGATGCAACGTTCTCCAACTTCGATCCAAACATAATGAATGATCAACGATATTGGCTATTTTTTAAGGATGCAATAGGGGCAATTAATGGGACTCACATCCATGTAGAGTCAGTATGAAAACGAAAGATAAATATATCGGGAGAAAGGGGTATCCGACGTAGAATGTTATGGCCGTTTGTGATTGGGATATGTGTTTTACCTTCATCTTAGCTGGGTGGGAAGGCTCTGCCCATGATGCTCGAATTTTTAACACCGCAATCACAACTTCTAATTTGAATTTTCCACATCCACCTCCAGGTATTGTTTTCAGCACGCTCCCTTTCACTTTTTTTGTATTCATTTGTATGTTTGCATTAGTTTAAAACGTCAGAATGCTTTATTGTTAATTTAGGGAAATATTATTTAGTTGATGTTGGCTATCCAACACCGATGGGATATCTCGATCCGTATAGACGTCAACGCTATCATCTTTCAGTATTTAGACAACAACCTGGGTTTACAAATAGGGACGAAGCATTTAATTATTATCATTCCAGTTTGAGATCAACTATAGAAAGAACATTTGGGCTGTGGAAGAATCGATTTGCAATTCTTCAACATATGCCCCCATACAAGTTCAAAACCCAAGTGATGATTGTTTGTGCAACGTTGGCCATACATAATTTTATCAGGAGAAACTCTGAAACCGATGCAGATTTTGTTAGAGCCGCAACTGAAAGTGTTGAGCTTGATGGCACTGATGATGACATAGGTGAGGCGTCTTCATTGTACCATCCTCTTCAACACAGATAAATCTCATACGTGACAGAATTCGAGATTAGATTGTACAGGCTTTACGATCGGAGTAATTGTGTAATATTTGTAATCATTTGACATGTATGTAATATGAATATCTTTTCATTACCTTCAAATTTATCATTTACTTTTTAAATAATTTAATTACAAAACTACAAAATAATTATATGTATTAATGATATTCATGCCATTTTAAGTAATTTTTTTAAGTTGAAAACATTTTAAGTAATTTTTATTTCAAAGTAACCTCTCCAAATTTCAATCCAAAAATAAATGCATTTTATAAAAAGTCATTTTGGCTAATATCCAAACGTAACTGCATTTTTACCAACGGACTATCCAAACATAAATTTTTTTCATTCTACCAAAAGCCATTTTCAGAAGTCATTTTTTCCAACGGTCGTTCTCCCAACGTGCTAATCAAACAAGGCCCAAGTTCGTCTTCATCAATTTCCATTCGTGACATTACTGTACAATCCTACGTAAGTAATCTATTCACTAGTAAGGCCCTTAAGTTATTAATATGTCATCATGACATGTTATCATTTCTGCACTGGATCTTGTTATCGCAATGTTGCCAACTTATTGTAGGACTCTTTCTGTGCTTAATTACTTATGTGGGACCTGGACAGTCATTTTCCCAATTTATTTACTCTACATAATACTCCAACACATATGTATAGATCTAAGTTCATTTGGTGGTGGGCTGCTAGTCGTCTTGAGCAACAAGGTGAGAATCAATGTCTTTGCTAACATCAATGGCTAATTGAAGCAAAGTGTGAGGATCAGGAGAGTGATATTTGAGCTTCTCATACTCCATCATCCAATGAACAATACTTCCTTTCTCTTGAGGGAACACTTGGATTATGAATCTGAAGCTTTTGTAGTCTTCCATGAGATCTCCTTCTAACACTTTGAATGTTATCTTGTTGTTCTCTTTGTCTATTGACTCCACCAGCTCCTTCGCTACACACTTCTTCCCATCTGTACAACGTTTCACAAACCAAAATTTGTCATCACATCATTTTTTTTCTATCTTCATGAAGAAGATCTTAGAAAACGGATTAGTTTTGCCAGTCGTTGCAGATATCTGAACTGTTCAAATATAGTTTCAACCATCTGGATTTGAAATTTCCAACTGATGATTTTTAATTAAAAACAACAGTAAAGAGATTAAATCTAGGCCGTACAGCGATGCCCATCACCCTTGAAAACACACAACTAGTGGAATGAGTGGTTGTTGTTATAAGTCATCTAGTGGAGTATTATATTTTTTTTTCTAGGATTATCTTGTTTAAAGCTTGATGCAATTGCCTATTTTCGCTTCTAAAAATATAATTTATTATTTTAAATATGATTACATCTATAAATATTTTTCATTTTCAAAAAAAATTAATGAATTGACTACCTCTTACTTGTTCTGGAGAAGTGGTTCGAAGTGCCTTGTAACAGATATGGGAGAGAAGGATTGAATTAGAATTATCCCAAGGTCCTGTGGGACATTCACAACTAATGCTTAATTAAAGAGGACTGTCATCACTGATCCCTACGGAAAAGTTAGATATCAGGTCTAAAGCTACACTCATGCATTGGAGACTCGTAAATACTGTAATTACTGTAAAGAAATGCGTATTTTTGTCATACTCCTTTTATGCTATTTATGGGTCGCTTAAAACATGTGTCATCACATAGATGATTGAGGAAAATCTCATTTCGCATTATGCCTTATTAAAAATTAACAAACTCTCCAACTTTATCCCTATTTAATATGAAAGTAAAGTTAACATATAATAGATTAAGAGTAAAATTGTACACTAATATGAAAAAGTTAATAAGGTGATTTATAAATATGACCAAATGAAATAATATATCTCTCTGCTCTATTTAAGGTGAGAGGATTACCTTGAGTATATGTGTATGAGATTCTTGAACAGAAGAAACAAAAGTGATGCTATGTATACAGATGTGATGTACTAGGTGGAAGATTAATTAATTAATTACCATGGACATAGTTCCAGAAGATGATGGATCCTTCGGAGCCCCATTCGCCTTCGTGGATATCAACGCCTTGGATTTTCTCTGGGCAAAAGTTGGCGATGTGATGAGTTCTGCCGCAGAAAACATCGTGAAACTGTTCTGCTGTTGCCTTGATGTGCACATTAGTCTCCAACTTCCCAACACCTTGGGATGCCATCTCTCTCTCTCTCTCAGAAACTTAGAAACTAACACAAAATGCTGCACAAAACTCGTCGTAGCAATGGTTCTATATATAATGAAGGATTGTCAGGATGAGGATGGCAGGGCAGGGATAACATTTCAGCTTCATACTTATAAATTATGATGAATTATTGGAGCTAGTCAGTTGAAACCCTAACTTCTGCTCACTCTTTCTTTTCTACCCATTAATTCTTTTCCTGTTATTAAAATGTGATTAAAATATTGAATTCGGGTATTGAATGTAAGATCTAAATATTTAATTAAAAAAATGTAAGTTGGTTATTTGTTAAAAAAAAAGTCTACTATTTTTTCAATATATCTCCTTAATGAAATTCCCTCAAATGGAAATCCTCTTGTATAGGTGTGATTAACAAGGATGGTTTAAAAGGCGAATTATGTGATAAAATGGATTTGAGTCTTGATAGAAATAGAAAAATATGATAAGGATATGCAATATCTGGTATATTACCAGCATTTAATAATAGATATATAGTTTTTATTACTTTCTTAATCAAAGCATATAAAAAAATGAGATTTTCCATATGTGAAATGATTTTCTTGGGAATACACACACACACACACACGGTATGAAGAAGAAAGAATCATTAAAAAGGGTTAATCAACAAGAACACGTCTTTTGAATGGTGACAGATTTCTGAGAATAAGAAAATGAAATATCCAAGTTGAACGATTTTATTATTATTTGGTGATCAGGTTCTCAAATTCATATGTGATACTTCAGTTGACCTCGTGATAGCTCATTTTACAACACTTTCCACGACATATCCTGGGTGTATCTAGAATCATAATTTGAGAGACTAAAATTAATAAACAATTGTTGCTTGATATACCAGCTTACGGTATATATAAAAAGCTATACTTTGATTCAACGCAATATATATATATATATATATATAGTACAGCTTGAGCTTGATGTAAAGATCTTTCTGTACGCAAAAGATTGAGGGCATTGTGACGATGAAAATTAATGTAAATTTGTCTTAAAAGTTTTTAATTGAAAGCAATGATATTATCAGGACGACAACTTATGTTTTTAAAACACCCATAGTTATGGAGATGGTGAGTATGAGAAGGAATCAATAGAAAATAGACGATAAAGAATGGGTGGAAAATATATACGAAAAAAATCATATGATTATTTTTTTCATA
>JANTPZ010090192.1:0-17527 GCA_025593235.1 Vachellia pachyceras | reverse complement strand
TTAGGAAATGGAAAAGCTGATTCCGGTCTGTCTCCTCTTCCCCCGCCGTTGCCAAAATCACCTTCCGAGTCCTGGCTGTGGCGTGCTCTGCCTTTAGTTTCTGTAAAGAATTCATTACAGCATTCAAATCTAGGCATTCAACCACATTCTAAAAGGCCAGATTCGAATACAACAATATCCAGCAATTCCAAGTGGGAAACAATAGTGAAAACTTCAAATCTGCATCATGATCATGTGCGGTATTCTCAGGTAATCTTGTAACTCTTTCACTCTATTTTAGTCTAGCTCTTTGATCAAATAGTGACAAAGGTCCAAACTCAAATTTCACTTTCTCTACAGGAACTAACCACACGGAATTCACAGCATTCGAAGTCCTAGCCATGGAACTCCATGGCCTATTTTTCACACTATTGTGTTCTCATGTTAGATATTCTCCTTCTCCTGCTGGTTTTCATCATGATACCGTAGGTCTTTTACTAGACTACGTTTGGCATGGTTGATGAGGTTCTTCCTCTTATAAGAAATTTGAGTGTTGATTTTTCTGTCACTTTGTGTGGGGCTGAGGACATAATAGTGTTTTTTTGTTTCATCTGTTGACATATTACACTTGTGCCCTAGTGACCTTTGTCTTTTATTTATGTTTTCTTTGTATAGAGAGTAGTCAAAATCCATATTGCTGATGAATTAGAAAAACAGCATTTGGATTCATTGTGAGTCTAGGTGGATCAAAGTTTCTTAACTTGAGAAGATTGCAACCCACCAATTTTGTGTGTACTACCTAATACTCTGTTTTCTAGTATTTTCATTTCTCTTACTTCTTGCATAGGTTTAGGTTCACTCTCATTTGGTCCTAAATCTTCTTGTGTCTGCAACTTTCATTTCAACTACAGGTGATCGATGCTTAGTCATGCTTAATTGTTTCGATTGTATCACTCATTCCAATATGTACAATGTACATATCCAAGTGATTCTGAATTGAGATGAATCTAAATACATATACATATATATTCTCTTTCATTTCTGGTGTTTCTTTTGGCATGCTGTTGTTGAAGTGATTATCATAAACCTAGGCTTTGACACTTCTATTAATTGTTCTTATCTCTCTCTCTTTTTTTTTACATTTTTTAAATAATCTTTATATATTGTTGCCGGCCTTCCATATGCTCTGAACAATATGAAGCTCCTTGAAGTTTGTCTAATGCAAACACTCTGGTTTTGCTTGCTACTTCATAAGCACAATTAATGAAGAATGATTTAAGTTTTATGCAAGGGAAAGGTTGCGGGTTCGATGCTACATGTAAGCTTAAACCATTAGTTTTTGCCTCTCTATTAAAAATGAATAATAATGAAAATGAGATAACATCCCTATCTATATAATGGGAATAAACTATTTTTTAATTACCAAAAGACTTATAAACCCTAACTCAGTTATAGATAACAAATAGAGACTAAATAAAGTTGTATTTTTTAATCATATATCTTCATATAAAAAAAATCATGTTCAAGTTAATATGAAGAATTCAAAATAAACACTTCTCTCAATGAAAATTTGAATTTGGGTTTGTTACTTTGTGAGTGATTAACCGTTTTCGTTAGATTTAATCCCCTTTAATTATATGAGTGTATTGAATTGTGGCCTGCTGTATGTTCCTTTCTTCTTTCTTTCTTTTTAATAACGAGTTTTTCGGTGCTTATTTATGAATCTTGTGATGATGCTGTGGTAAGATTGTGGGCCACAATAAGATCATGAAATCACGAGAGAAGAATGAAGAAAGCAAGAACAGGAATTTGAGCTTGAATAAGAATGATGTTAATATTCATGATAAATATATTGGATAACATGAAACTCAAAATTACTACTAAAAAACTTAAAATTATACTAAAGGAATTATAGAGAGAGAGAGAGAGAGATTTAATAAGTTTATAATTCAAAATAAATCAAATTTATTTTGGGTAATCTAAAAATTTTAAAAAAATTGATTTTAAAAATATTTGTTATTTTTAAATTTAAAAAAGTTTTGTGTAAATTGTGTGTTAAGTGAAAGGGATGGGTGATGGTGACTTGACGATCCAGTAAAGAGACGTAAGAGGAACCAATAATGGAAGATTGAAAGTGATAAGCCAAGCAAAATGGTTGTGCCTTGTTTGTATTTAGATTGTGTAGTACAAGCAATCATGTGGCCATCACATAACACTATGTACTCTAAGACAAAATCACTACTATATATGTATATAGATATGCATAGAGATAGAAATATATATATATATATATATAGAGAGAGAGAGCAATAATGGAACATGAAGAAGCAACCTTTCATATTATCCTTTGAATAATTGCAGTAAAAGGAAAGAAAAATGTATATTTTATAAAATATTTTAATAATATTTCATGATTGTAAAATGTTGAGACCGAGTTTTAACTGCTTGCTTGTTTAGATCAAATATTAGACGTTCAAAATTATTTACATATTTTTATGTAAAATCGTAATAATCATTTTATAAAATATTAAGTTCAAATAATCAAAATTTTAATCCAATGGTGATGAAGGGAAAATGAAAGGATAAAATTAATATTATGTTTGGCTGGATTCCATGAAAGACACGTAATCCCGATGGAGTGGATTGGTTACAATGTTTGATTGTGCATTTATAATGTAATTTTACATTATGTAATTCTAATTATGCCAAATAGATGCTCCTAATCCAGTTAAAAAAGATATAATTACCATTATAAATTTTAAAATTGACTAAAGTATCCTTTTAATGGAATACACAAACCGTAAAGATATGATCATCCTCTTTGCCGCCATTTTCTTCATTGCAGCTAGTTTCATCATTTTTGTCGCTATACACATGTTGATACTTGTGATAATTATTATACAAAATTGTCTATACTTATAAAATTTAAACAGAATTCAAATAATAAAATTTTCGTTATACTTTAATTCAATTAGAAATGTTATGTGCAGCAGGAACGAAAATAATAATAAAATAAATAGATAATATCAGTTTTGCATGTTAAAGCCAAACCCACTTTTTATATATATATATATATGTATATCCACATTTAAATTCTATAGCTAATGTGAAACTTTGTTAATTGATTACCTGTAAATATCTCTATAAATATTCTTTGAGCTTGATGCATGTTTTGACATTGTTGATCCCGGAACTTATCCAATCACCAAAATTTTTTTGTATAAAAAACATGTATATGATTTGTTTTTTAATATTAGTTTATGATATTGATATACAAGTTATTATGTTTATAATGTCCAATATGACTTATTAAAATAGAGATATTTTAGGAAAATAAGCACATACTTTTGATAATTAATTAATTTATCTAATTTTTTAATTTATGTAAAGTAGTTAACTAGATGTTACAATTAAGATAATGAGAAATAGTTATTTCTCCCCCGGGGGGACAGTCACTCTATTACAATCTTGAGATAGATGTCAGTGTGGACAGGCCCAAGAAAATAAATCTAATGTTTACAATTTTAATTACCATTTGGTTGGTTGGGTGAGTTGAATGGATTCCATGTCTAACTAAATAAAGTATTTGAATTCTACATATGAAAAAATTCACATTAAAAGAATTATTTTCAATTTTTATATGATTATCTGATTGGATTAAATTCAAGTACAATCAAACTCAATTAAGAGTAACTCTCATATACAAACTAGAAATATAAGATATTGTGTTCAAATAACCAAAATCCTTTTTATTGAAAAAAATGCCTATTGGTTAATTATCCCCAAATTTGTGGAGGAGATGGGCACTTGCATGGTCTATTTACCTACATAAAATATAAGTATCTAACGAAAAACATTTATTCAATGAATAACATAATTCAAGTCTTGATTTTTCTCAAGGTTTAGGAAGTTAATTAGTTATCTTTCCTACTTATGTTTGAGACTATTTTTCTATGCCAATCATGATAAAGTTGGAAATCTTTATTGAATACACCTTAAAATATAATGGGTTAAGATAAAAAAAAAGTGGGTAGTTTTACTTATATTTTAAACTAAAGCGAGTAATATGTTATCACTTTAGTCCTATTAAAAATAGGACTTGTTTGGAATAACATTTTCAAAAGCCAAATGTACGTTCAACAGTGTTTTTCCGTAAAACGATATAATCTCCTCCACATATTTATCTCAACTTGCATAAAAGTATTTATCTACCGAGTTCCTAAATGTGCACATTTACTTTTTTATCACTTCATCAAAGCTAAAGAGAGGTAGTTAAGTCATTATTTTATTTGAAACGAAAAAAATTCAAATTTACCCATTATATTTAATACTATAAAGTACATCCAAGAAGTTAGAGAAATTGCAATTAATGAGATTTAAAATTGTACCTATTTTGCAAAAAAATGTAATGAATACCCCCATTCAGTGACAACTTACAATAACGAGATTACCTGTTTCTTCCTAACTGTGTTTTATAATAAGGAGTGCTTTCTAGTTTATATCCAATGCACAAAACTTATAATAGTTATAACTCTTATTTGACAAAAGGTGGTAAATGAATTTGGTGGCATTTTGCAAGGAATGTGAAGGAGGGTATAATAATTAATAGGTGACAGGTTAAGTTAACCAAATGCTTTAAATTAGCCATTCAATGAGAGTGTATGAATAATTAATGCTTAGTGGCCCCACTTCCATCTACTCATGCTTCAATTGGGCACACCTATGCCCAGATCCATGGCAGCCCTAAATAATGGGAAAAATATATACACTGTCCTTCCCTATCCAAATTATTAAAACAAACTAGTCATTAAAATCAGTCAAAAATAATAAATGTGCAAGAGATACAATTTTTTTCCAATCATACCCTTGTTTATGATAGATGTTAAGGTGGTAGAGAATGAGTAGGAAAAGAGAAGAGAGAGAATGAATGTGAAAAAGATACAAGTGAGAAAATGTAATTATTTAGGGTAAAAATAGAAAAATGCATTAAAATTTCAGAAAAAAATCAAATTGTTTTTTATAAAGGGTAAGCCTTATGAGAGAGAATGTTGAGTATAAATAAAATTGAAAGGATTATATCATTGTAATAAAATGGATTAGTCCGTCATAATAGGATGAATTAAAGTTGGAAGTGCTGTTAAGAAGTATGCATATTAAGTGTTGAATAATGCCCGATTATAATTACTTCCAAAAAAATGAATGTAATTAATAAAAGAAGGATATTATGCATTATTGTAGATGGTACAAGAGACCACGCTAATTATTCAAGTTTTAAATTTATTTATTTATTTTTTTAACTTTCGATGTTTTATTTAACATATTACTTTTTTTTTCCCGCCCCTAATGTGTTTTTTTTTAATTTGATATGAATTAGTCATAATTTGATGGAATCTTACATTATGTCTCATACCTTAAACACCAACAAATCGGTGGAAAGGATATCAACTCCAGACCCGTACATGCCTCGGAGCTTGACTTCTTGCCGGAGGCCATCCACACACTTTCCGTTTGTATCTGCTTGTATCTGTGATCTCATGAAATCTTAAAAAAAAAAAAGTCCAAATCTTGAATAAATTTTAATTCATATATTCTTTGATTATCCATTTTTGTATCTTCAAATTTTCTTTATAATACATTAATTTTTTTAATTTTTTATCATTTTATTTTTATCCTAGAATTATTACAATATGGAAAATAAGTTACATGTATATATCATTTAATAAGATTCATGTTTTTTTAAATCATTTTTACAAAAATTTATTTTCCAAACATTTATCCAAACAAGTTTTTTCCGGTAAAAAGACACTATCGTACGATCCAATTAGTCATAAAAAGACACTTGTATGCAATTAGAGATCAAATTGTAGAGATCTTACAATCCAATTAATTATGTGATATTATTAGTTAGTTGATCAATTGTATGATCTAATTAATTATGCGATATTATTAGTTAGTTGAAGAATTTTACTTTTTAATGATATTTAATGTACATATATTTTCATTTATTCTATTTTTTATATTTTATCATTGTGTTTTCCCTCAAACTTATCACAATATCTAAAATAATATATATATGAATATGTAGTATTTAATGAGATTCATATCCTTTTAAGTAATTTGTTACAAAAAATTACTTCTTCAACGTTTATCCAAGCAGTTTCTCCTTTTCATAAAAAGTTACATTTTCAACGTTTATCCAAATATAAATCAGGTTACATCTTTTAACTTCTACTTAGAAATCCTTTTTCAAAATATATGACCTGTTGGTAGAATTCCTTTTACCGAAAAGTCACTTCGTCTAACGTTTATTCAAACAGAATCAACGTTATGTGAACTGTTTCATTCATCAAAAATTTATAGTATTAGATATGCATGGAGAATACTTAATAAGTAGATTTTCACCTTAATCTATAATTTTAAACCGAAAAAGTTAGTTTAAAATTGAAAATTATACTTCTTCGATCTCCATATATAAATGCATGAAGCACATTCATGATCCCACTTAGGCCGTAGTGTCGGCTGAAATGAAAAATGTCAGATGACAGCATTCCCATTTTATAGTGGCCACCAACTCTCAGCACCTCAGAGAATCTTTCTGTTATTTCGTTACTTTCCCATAAAATATGAAAAATTTATATTCCCTTATATATATATATATTTTGTAAATCACAAACTTTAATTTCGTTTGGTAAAAACTATTCTTTATAATATAATTTATCATTTACAAAATAAATATGCAAAAGAAAATACTTAAACGTATTTTTTAAAATCATTACAAATAGGCTAGAAAATGGTGCCGTAAGGAGTTGCCCATTTCAAAGTAGGACTGATATTCAGATCAAGCATGATGGTGCTAAATATAATATAATTATCAATTCATGTACTTAATAAGTTAGGATAAGTAATTAATTATGAACGAGATATCCCTAACTGAAATAGATAGTATTCAAACATTATTCTATATATGCTAGTGACATACTTAGGGTTTAATTACTAAAAACACTTCCCAATGGTATGTTCCCGTTTCGTTCCAGTAATGAAAAATAAGATTACTTACATCACAATCGACCATTCCTATTTATAAGAGAATTACTGAGTTTTTATTTCTTTTCAATCCCTAACAATAAAAGTTCAATTGGAGCAAGTTACTCGTTTGGTATAGAGTTTGAATTTTTCAAGCGTACGTTTAATAGTATTTTTCTGTAAAACGAAATAATCTCATTCATATATTTACCTTGCCTTACATAATAGTACTTCTCTACCTCATTTCCAAACGAGTACAATGTATGTTTTAATATTTACTTTTTTAATCTTTCTTTAATAATCAATTAGAAACAAAACATTAATCAGTTATAGAATCAAAATGCCACAAAAATAAATTCAATCACCATTCCAATACATCAACCAATACATATCAACACATTGAAGAAAACATATAGCACAAGCGTGATTTATTTATTTGAATCCCATAAAATATAGAAAAAATATTTTCATCCCATAAATCATGTACAAACCCTAACAAGCCACACTATATATATATATATATAGTGGTAGAGCTATGTTGCTCCCAGAGTGGGCAAATGCCCCCACTAAAATATTTATGTTATATGTAAATTACTATTAGATTTTTATTATGCACCCACTGATATTTGAGATTTGAATTCACTTAAATTATCTATACTAGCATACTTGTTGTCATTTGCTTGAAAATAAAAAAGTTACCCCTACTGTTCTAAGGTCCTGACTTCGCCACTGTGTGTATATATATCATTTATGAGCAATGCATTTCATTATTTATAACTCTGTCGACAAATTATCGTATGAGTTATAATAGTTACAAGAAAATACCATATCCGATCCTCCGTACATTAATCTGATACATTATTAATAATTTGAACTACACAGTAAAATTTATCAAATCAAAAGCACTACATACAAACTAGACCTGAAAAACGATATATATATATATATATATTATAAAGGGCCAGCCTGTTTGCAATTTTCTGTGATCATTTTAGTTACATAATACTCGTTAGATCTATTTTGCGCAATAAATGTCCATCGTCCGTGGGTTCAACTAGTGAAAGGGTTGGGCTAGTACTCTCATATAAAGGGAGAGTGTTCGATCCTGGGGAGTGTCACTTAGTTGTGGCTCCAGTTGCGGCGCTTGGCGAGGCATCACACAGCTAAGTGAAGCTGGGTTGACCTACCTGTGTAGCTAGATCAAAGGGCTTGCTCGGCTTGCTTCAGTGCCCGCAGCGACAAGTCTCAACGGATTATGAGTTAAGTACCCTGCCCTTAGATCATGGGTGAGCCCAACCCCTTTCCTAAAATTTTATTACCAAAAAAAATATTTTGCGCTATAAATCTCTCATGTTACAGGAGCTTCTGCAAGAACTTATTCCTCTAAAAAGAAGTTTGTTGCACTGGGAAAAAGATATCATGGTAACTCACTTATATCAGATTACCAAGAACATAACATATTTCACTTTTAAGGTCTAATCCTATTCCAAAGAAGATAACAAAACGTAGATATATACTATTTAGTAGTGGCCCACAAAATTAGGCATTGTGACTCCATTTGTACCTGTATATATATTTTCTTTGTGGAAGATGATCAGAGTTCATTATTGTTGTATTCGAACTTTATATTGATATATATATATATATATTCTAAGAAAGGGAAAGCTTAGTGTTTATTTCTTGGGTGTCCTTGCAATGATCAGCATTCTGATAATTCAATCCCAGTTGCAGGTCAGGCAAAGCATTTTCCTCTTTCTCCACTTTCTCTTCATTTAACTGCAAATAACATTTCATCAAATATTAATTCATCAATGCCAAGCTTATTAATTAATAACTATATATTAATCTTAGTAGAACACCAAAAAAAAAAAGTTAGACAAACGATTATTTTTCATGACCCGATTTGTTTTCTTAGCCCTTTATCTACATTAATTTTGAAAAATTAATCTTTTAACCCTGTAGTTTTAACTTAATTTCTAAACTTTAACTCGTTTCAGTTCAATTCTTACATAGTTTTGGTTTGCTCTATACCCTATACTTTAACCATTTATAACATTAATCCCTATTTTTTAGAAAATAAAATTATATATTTAAGAAATAAAATTTTAACTGGTTAAAATTATAGAAACAACTGAATTACAAGGGGTCAAAGTTCCAGAACCAAGTTTCAATTGATTCCAAACTATAGGTATCAAAAGATTAAACTTTTCTTTAATTTTAAAACATCAAGACAATATTATCAGCATATCAGATTACCTTAATCCGAAATGGGGGCTCAAATTCAAGCTTCGAACTCTTGGAACTGTTGCAGCTACGGTTGAAATTTCCAAAACTCCATTGATCATCAGGTGGCTCCACATCTGCATGCAATCCATATCGTGAATAATAATCAACACTGTTATGATTATTGGTACCTGCCCAGGTGTCACTGGTCGTATGCATTAATTTCTTGAATTGCCAATAGTGCTGATTATTATTATCATTATTGTTCCTGCTAATAATATCTAATGGAGGCCATTTTTTCTCTTCAAGAAATTGGCTGGGTCTCATTGGTGCAATTCGATCTGTTGTTGAAGGCATCGTCATCACTTCGTTGTCTGTCATGCAACTTTGTCTTCTATACCACTGGTTATTATTCAACTGCCATTGTTGGTGCCTGCATTATATTGATATTCTCAAGTGAGAGGCAAGTACCATTCATATATTAACTAGAGTACACAGTATCTAAGATCTTGTTTGGATCTCATTTTCAGAATAGCTTTTACAGATTCCGAGGTAAAACCTAGGTTTTGGAGAATGGATTTTGGAAAATAACTTTTATAGATTCTGAGGCAAAACTTAGGTTTTGAAAAGTAATTTATGTTTGAGAAATTATTAGCTTTTACGGATTTCGAAGCAAAAAGCATGTAGGAAAGAGGAAGAAGAAGAAAGAAAAAGTAGGAAAGAGAAAAAAGAAAAAATAGAAAAGAGGAAAGAGAAAGAAGGAAAAAAGTAGAAAAGAGAACAAAGAAAGAAATAGGGAAAAAAAGGAAAAAGTAAGAAAAAGAAAATTTAGGTTTCAAACCAATGTTTCGTAACTAAAAAGTTTTTGAGAAAATTTTTTGTATTTGAACAAAACCTAGGTATTGGGTTAAAAGTTAGGTTTTGAAACCAAATCTAAGTTTCAGGAAGTGAAGGCAAACAAGCCCTAATTGAGATAAGTGATACTCCCTCTGATTTTAAATATAAGACCCCGTTTATCGTATAAAATGCAAATTTTACTATTAATTGGATCGTTCATTTAGAATCAGTGGGAGTATATAGTATTAACATTGACTGTGACTACTATATTATGTTTTTGGCTTACACACACACACACACACAATATCTCTTCTGAAGATGATTCTACCTCTACAAATGGATATGGCTTGTGATTAATGGAGGAACGTGATAGTAAAATTCACATATAATATGGATCAAAATAGAACTTTATACGAAATCAAATCTCTTTTCCAAGTAGGTTTTTAAGGACTGTGAATATTGTTGATTAAAGTTAAAGATGACATGTGCCATTCTGTCTTGAACTAACCCCCGCACGCACATAACACACATAGATATGGATTCCCTTGGACATAAAACTGAATTACTCAGAATAAATTTAGACTCTCCGTATATATATCAAGTGAACTGATGACTTAACATATATAAGATTATTTTAATGCATAACACTGCCTACCTTCTCAGGTCTTTAATGTAATACCCTGTTAACTAATTTGGGGAGTTCATTATAAATTATTTTAAAATATTTATATTTATAATTTTTCTATAAACTAATTTGCGTAACATATAAATTGATATATAATTTAATTATATATATTATTTTTTTTAGAGAGATCATGCAACACATGCTACTATTTTCAGTTATTAATATAACAGTTAGATAACTTTTGTATGAGATGAAAAATATTAGAGAAATTGCAAAATTATAAGGTATATTTTGAAATAATTGTATACACATAATTATATTATATTGGTTTACAAGTCAAGCAAATTAATGTGGAGAAAAATGATAAATATATCAATTAATTAGCTTCATTAATTTCTTCAGCAAAAGTCAAAGGTCTATTATATTAAGTATTAGAGGTAATATAATTAAGTAATTTACTTAACATTTTTAATCTCTTCAAATTAATCAATTGAATCTTATATAAAAATCGGATTTGGAGGTAGTGTATATATGTGTTTGCACTTCAAAATGAGTTGTTATTACCTTGGGTCAGTGGGCATTGTTTGTGAATGTGAAAGAGTAAAAGAAGGCTTGGAGAGAGCATGATGATGATGAACAAAGCCTCCACCATAGTCGTTGCAATTGGTAGTAGTAAGAATAATTCCACCGTTTCCCATCTTGAATTGTTGCCTTGTGTTCACTGTTTGATGATTATACGATAACTGAGGTATTCTACCCACTTGCGACGATCTGTACGCTTGACTTATCACTGCATTACATTAATTGTAAAACGTTAATCATTTTTAGACTGGCAACATAAAATTTTTCATTTCTCTCAACAAACGTGCTTTTTAAGGATCCGAACTTGTGTTCTTTTTTTTTTTTTATAAGGTGAAACGACTTACCATCTTAACCAACAACTTATTGGTTAAAGGCCACTTTTTTTGTGATAAGTCAAAAGTGACTTTTATGACAACTGATTTTTGCAAACTGGAGTTATGATATAGGTCAACCAATTTTTACGAAGAAAAGCCAAAAGTAAAAAAAAAAAAGTTGTTTTTAACCTTAACATGTCTTCTGGACAAAAGAAAGTTTGTCAAAATCCTGATCCGACAGTATTTTGAAAGTCAAGGAACTTTTGAGCTTCTAAACATGACTTTTCACCCTCTCAAGGCTATGCCAAAAAAAAAATGCACTCAGCAGTTAGCTTATTTCCTGTTTTCTCTATCTCTTCTTCCTTTTTGTTTGGTTCTTTATTTTTTGTCGTCTTGATTTCGCTATTTAATTCAGAGTCAGTTTAATTTAAGGGGAGTTCCTTAATATTATATAATGATTGGTGTGGAATAATCCTTGAAAATAGTATTTCGGTACATAAGGACAGACATTACTATCTCTATTATTCCACCAACTTATATACTTGGCTGGTTAAGATAACTCTTTATATGTGCAGAAGATATGCATTTATATATGGAGATAGAGCAACAAGTATTTTTTTCCCCAAGGTACAAATCCCATGTTCTCCATTTCACTTTGATTTTGATGTGTCTAATTAGACAACTAGACCAAACGAAGTTTAACTACGTGCGAAAGTACTGTCACTTTAATTGTCTCCAACAGCACAGCACTAGTCTAGTCCGTACAATTCTAGCACTCTACGTAATTTAATTACTATCATTCATCCCTAGGTATAATTAATATCCCTCAACCAAGATCCCTATATATCACTGGTTATTCAGATAATTATGAACTTTTTTCTTTGCTAAATTTTAATAAGAGATCAAACATTTTTGGTTTGAATGTCTATCCGGTAAAAAGATCATAAACATAAATAGAGATGAACCCTTATTACTGAAACATTAATGAAACGTATTGTTTCAGTAAAAATATGAACAGAGACAGGCATACACACACACACACATACACACATACATATAAACACAAAATAGGGTTCATGCAGAACAGGGACGCACATAATTAAAATAAGATTAGGATATAAGCCTCACCTTGGCCAGCCTCATCAAGTTTTTTACTCCGATACATCTGAGACAGAAAATGCAAAATTATATGATTAATTAATTGTCATAAAATGTTAATACATGCATGCATGCATGTGTGTGTATATTCAATTACCTGCAAGTGACTCTTCACATGAGCAATGCTGAGTCCTCTCACATTCATGAGCTGAAGCACCAACTTGGGTGTTGCTCCTGCACAATCTCTCTCTCTTTTTATTATTAGAACAAAATTAAGACCTTCACAACTTCCTAATAAAACTTGAATACCTTAAAGAAGAACTTTATGAAATATTCTTTTTTTGCCAGGAATGAAATGCTATATTTATATCTATCAAAGAATATCATTGATAAAGCATAGATCGTGTACCACATATCCGTTTAGATGTACAGTATAGTTACAGGAGTTCACAGAAAGTACTTTTTACCTTACCGTTTAGATGTACAGTATAATCCACAAAAGCATTTGCATACTAGTTGAATTAGCACATTATCCTATTAACCGTGCCCTTCACTTTGTTTTTTTTTTTTAAATTTCCAAAACATTCTATTCATGCCCATTTTTACTATATGATCTGTTTGGTTTCACGTTCAAAGTGGTTTGGTTAGATGCATTTAGCATATGAGTATTGCATTCATTATCTAATGTAACTTTTGTTGCATCTAAAATCCTAAAGTACTTTTCCAGTGACATTTAACATTTTAAAATAATTTTTAGTACATTCAACATCTAAAATATTTTAAACTATTGAATGCATAACAAATTATTTTAGGATAATGAGTGTTATAAAAAAATACTTATGATCCCAGAAGCGACCTAAGCCAAATATTTTTGATGATTTTCAACCTAAAACCAAGAATGTAACAAAAGAGGCATAGAATATCTGAACTTTCTTTCACAGAACGTGTGTGTGTGTGTGTGTGTGTGTAAATTAGACACAGAAAAATACTTACTTTCTTGACCACCAAGGCGTTTAACAGCATGAACAAAGGAGAGATGAAGATCTGGAGTCCATCGGAGCCTAGGCATCTTGGATCTGACATATTGTCTCACTGTGCTTTTTCCTTCATTTCGTTCTCTTGATGTGCTTCTGTTTGATGAAGTGCCTTCGTCTTCCTTCATCATTTTCCTGTTCTCCTCCTCCTCCTCCTCTTCTAAATCTCTCTGATCCTCTTCCACTTCTTCTTCCTCTTCCTGTTCTTGTTCTTCTTCTTCTTCACTGGTAGCTTCCTCATTCAGGTCGAAGGATGAAAACTTCTGGGAAGAAGACCCCAATGAAGTTTCCTCACACTTATCTTTATCATTATAAATCTCGTGTTCGTCTTCTGACATGCTTAGCAGAGATCACACCGCCAAGTCTGATCCAACCTCTTTGTCCTTTAAGAAGTTTGCATTTCACTGGTGAAACATGGAGGTGAATTTATAAATGCTCGCGCATATATATAAACTAAAATGTTGGCATGCTAGGCAACAAAGTGACTTAAAAATAAGAATATGTTGTGAGAGGACAGGCTGTAATGTAAAGTAATTTATTTATAACAACAGCTAAGTTCTCTATCTACATCAATTAATATATGATTTAAAGATCTTTCAAGTGCACTTATAATAGCTGTACGATAACACTATTCTACATGGTGATGGTAGATTTGCACAGTAACAACCAACAGAACAGAGAATGAAACCCCAGCTAGCTAGTTAACCTACTTCTCTACCTTCAAGTTGGGAGTAAAATTTCTGGTGAAGGTGAGCTTTCATAACTCTCCCCCCTATATATATATATATATATATCTATGACCAACTGCTGACATATAACTTCTTCTTCTTCTTAATTCACACAAGTTCTTTATATATATAACTAACCCAATGGAACTCAGAAGGAAAATTTCAAGGAATAGACATCGATCCATATTATTCATTCTCATAACTATAAGAAGCGAATAATAATTTTGTCGTGATTTTACATCTTGATCAGGAGTCTCGACAAGAAAGAAAGATTTTCATTTAACCACACTAACAACAAAGAGAGAACTAAACATTAAAAAACAAGCGACTCTGAGAGAGAGAGAGAGAGAGCTTGATCAATGGGAATTAGAGAAGGCAACCACGAAGCAGCTCAAACTACGTAGATGTGTGTGTGTGTTTCCATGATAAACAATTCTATCGTTAATTGAACAAGCATGCACACACACTCTTCGGAGAGATATTTCGGGAAGATCTCGTAATCAATGGAAAATTCAAAGACAAGCTAATTTCACAAACAAAAAAAGTAGTTTCAAAGAGATTACTCCGCAGGAAAAAGCTGGAATTGAAAAATGAAAGAAATCTTCAGCACTCTGTGGTTTTGGGTCTGAAGTAAAGGAGAAAGAACCATTATAATCATCAACTATAAAAGATCAAAAGAGCATAATAATACGTATTACACACATACATGATAGTTAACCCAGAATCATGAAAGTGATATCTTCGGTAATTGAAAGTATATTCGCTGGAATCAAATTGCCCAAAGCATATGTTGGTTGAGCCATATGTGAAAGTCGAGAGAGAGAGATAGGGAGGGAGGGCGTTGATTGGTACGTGGTTTAGGTTTGAGGTATTGGTATCATGAAGAAGAAGAGATAGAGTGATGAAGATTGATTGAGAAGAGTGTAAAAGATATTGGATATAGGACGGACTTTTTGGTTTGTGATGAAGAGAGAAAATTGATGGATGAAGAAAATATTGGGACAGATTTCTTCTTCTCTTTAAAATTGTAATAAACTCGCATAATGGATACAGATGCGGCTGTTCCCTTTTGTACCGTTGGAAATCATGTGACAGTGCCTATTCCTTTACTCCCCCGCCCTCCTTCTTCTTTGACAGTTGGAAAAATCTACCTCTTGCTTCTGACCCTATCTTTCTTGCTCGTGATTATCTTTATTGTTTGACCTCTGTTAGCTACGCAGTTATTTCTCTCTCTTTCGCCGAGTTACATATATTCTCATGTAAAGCAATCATGTTTAAAACTGGGTCATATTAAATGTAAGTATACCTCCCAAAGAAATTTGAATTTTAATTCATCATTTTTTGTGGAATTAACCTATCTTACTAGATTCAATACATGTTGCTTTTCTGATCTCATTCAGACGTGAGAATGAAATTAAAGATAAAGTATTGTTTTCAAATGGTAAAATTATATTAATTATTTAACCTCAATTCACTAAACCCTTTATAATAATTTCAATACATAAAAGATTTTAAATAAATACCCAATAGATATATTAGTACTTATCTATAATATAGTGAAGTTAGCAAGAGAATGATTTTTATTCTTTGAAAGTCTAATTAGATGAGGAGTTGAAATTTTAAAAGATTAAATTTAATGTCAATTCAAGAATCTAGGTATAATAATGTTAAAATATGAATATATATATATATATATATATAGGTGAAACTTGTAAGTATATTGAATGGTCCAATCCTTTGATCAAATCCTTTCCACTTCTCACCTAAACAATGACTTTCTTCACATAAGCGTCACTGTTTGTTTGTCCCTGTGTGCTCAGACTGTTCAACACTTCTTAATTTTCTGCTTTTAAAAATACATATGAACATGTGCCCTTCTGACGCCTAAGCTTTGGTCTTTTTTGGCAATGATTTATCATCAAATTAATTAAACCTTAATATCACAGTAATTCCGACACCATATGTATTAATTATTGTCTGCCAACAGTAGTCAAATTTGGACGCAAATGATTTAAACAAAACCTCCTATATTTTAGTTTTCTTGAAATATTGGTGGCTATATATATATATAATCTACTGATGCGTGTGTGTAATTTCATATGCAAAAGTTGCACATTTCATTGCATATTGGAATTAAAATTTGCAAATGCATGGACTATGAATCGAATATTGACTACTGCATTATAATTATATAGACTTTAGCCAAAGAAAAGATATACAAGAAAAAGTAATCTTTTAGTTCCTAAAGTTTGTAACTTATTTTTTTAAATTTTGATTTAGTGCAACTGAATTCATTTAATTTTTTATTTAGATGAAACTCGATCTCTCAACTTTAGTTCAGTGCAATTTTGTTTGTATAGTTTTAATCATTCTAAACTTTAGTTTCCAAGTTTCATGAAATATGTATGCCTAAAACATAACTTGAGCTATACCAGTGCAAGACCTAGCAGATAAGACTAGCTTAAGACGTGATCCACCAGGGATCCTCAACGGTCAAGCTCCTATGGAGCATGTGGAACCACACTTGAAACTCATGCTCGTAGCTAGCTCTCCCAAAGGTCAAGTAAGGACTGAGTTGCATCAAATTGAAGGTCAATAGCTACAATTAAGTTAAAACTATAGGGATCAAAAGGTTAATTTTTTTCAAAGATATAATATTAAAAGTTCCTTTGGTTAGCTTGTTGCTTCAATCCAAACAAACAAGTAAAAAAAAAAATACAAGTCCAAGCATACAAATATAGAGAGAGAGAGAGAGAGAGAGACGTTTACATGTTGGCTTTCCATAAATATAATGGAAAATGGAAATAAGGGGTGGGAGTAATGAACTTAACTGGGAATAGGTAGGATCAGTTATGATTAGTAAGTGAGGGCTTTACTTTTTAACCTAAAAGCATATAAATTGCTGTAAACAGAATGATGGTTTAATACCAAATTGGTTGACAAATGAACTTTTTTCTGTCTGCAAAAGGAAACGAAATCTGCGAGTCCAGAGCAGTTGAATTTTACATCAAACTTTATTGACTTGTGACCATTTTATGTACCCAACCTTTTTAATCTGACCCAAAGACTCAACCGCACATGTGG
>JANTPZ010090191.1:0-34315 GCA_025593235.1 Vachellia pachyceras | reverse complement strand
ACAAGTTATTGGATTTCTGGGTTACTCTGAATACATTATGCCCTCCCCTGTTTTAAAGTTCCAAAATTTTGTTACTCTGCTTCCACACAATCATCTTTCCTTTTTGAAAATTTCGATCGATGTGAATCCATTCGTGGGGTCTAAATATGTAAGATAAAAGGGCATCATTTAATAATCCCACGACCTTCTTACAAAACTAATACTACTACTACAACAACAACATCATCATCATCATCAGTTTGAAAACAGAGGAAAATTTCGTGAATCCAATTTAAAATGTTATCAAACACCTCCAAGGCTGCCCACTGATGTGTATATATATATATATATATAGATAGATAGATAGATTGTTCTCGTTCGCTCTAATAAGACAAGTTATTGGATTTCTGGGTTACTCTGAATACATTATGCCCTCCCCTGTTTTAAAGTTCCAAAATTTTGTTACTCTGCTTCCACACAATCATCTTTCCTTTTTGAAAATTTCGATCGATGTGAATCCATTCGTGGGGTCTAAATATGTAAGATAAAAGGGCATCATTTAATAATCCCACGACTTTCTTACAAAACTAATACTGCTACATCATCATCATCATCATCAGTTTGAAAACAGAGGAAAATTTCGTGAATCCAATTTAAAATGTTATCAAACACCTCCAAGGCCGCCCACTGAGCATCACTTTTCACATGAAATTCTATTACAGACTAAAGTAATGATGCATCTATTTTGGAATTTTTGAAGCAGTTGATTGAGGAGCTAGAATAATGTAGGCCAGAGCAAAGCGAGTGGAAGAGGATTGTGATATGTTAAGCACTGTACAGAGACGTCACATTGGGTTTGAATTAGCTTTGATGATTAATGATCCGATTCGGTGCTAGTGGAATGAACTAGCATGAGTTCTGGTCTGGTTGTGTTGCGTGGACGGTGAAAGGCCCACCACTATCTAAATTCATCATTGACTAGAAAACTCTTTCGTGGACGGCATTGGAGGCTGGTTACGTTATTCTTTTTCTGAGTTCTCAATATCTTGCTATGTCAAATCTTTTTGATTTTTTATTCTCGCCTGTTCTAACGCGAATCTCTTACAGATGCCTTGTCTCTCTTTTGCATATGAACCAGAAGTTATACTCAGTTGGTATAGATTCTGCTACTCTCCCGACTCTGCCCTGATTACTTTAGTGATATCTTTTTTTTTTATTAGACAAATTAACAGAATATTACAACATGATAGTATAATATGTATGTATGTATGTATGTATGTATGTATGTATGTATGTATGTATGTATGTATGTATGTATGTATGTATGTATGTATGTATGTATGTGTTTTCAAGTATCAGTTCTCACAAGCTTTTGATTGGTACCATGCAAATTAATTAGAAGCAACCCAGCTTTGAATAAGAGATGGAAGGACTTGCTCAATCCCCAAACCTTTAGTACTCGTCCATCTTATTGTCTCTCTTTTTCATCATATTCCTATTTATCAGGGCATTTTTTTTTATCTCTACATACATTACATTCTAATCATTAAATGGTAAGTGTATTTAAAAAAGTGCTACAAATTTTCAACATATTACTTACAAATAACCATTCTAATTACCTTTTTTTGGGATGATTTTATCATGAATTAGTTAATATCAGGGTTATTTTGACGCTCGTTTGATATACAATATTGAGTTTGTTTGGAACAACGTTTCCAAAAGCCAAACGCATATTTAACAGTGTTTTTTCGCAAAACAAAATAATTTCCTCCACATATTTACCTCGACTTGTGTAAAAGTACTTTTCTATCACGTTCCTAAACGGCCACATTGAGTTTGTTCTGTACGTGTTTCTTGGGGGGGGGGTGTGTGTGTGTGTGTGAAAGGAGCTAATAATTAACAGCAATATGAATATATGTTCAGGCGTCATTTGCTTAATACTTTTAACTAGAACCAGGCATGTTGAAACTTGGAAATAGCCTGCTTTGAAGAGATTAATATTGTAGGACTTTTTGCAGGACTTGCATGTAAAGGAACTTGTTGAATTACAAATGAGTCAGAAGCCACTCACTGATGTATCTACAAATAGCCATATAGCCAACCTTAAAAGTTGTCCCAATTCAAAGTACCTTCATCCTGAAGCTTCATACCATCTTTGCTAAAATCTCCAATGATACTCCTCCTCCACTACCTTTCACAGTGCATTATATATAATGAATTCCACGTAAATGCTTCGAACAACACATGAAAATTCTTTCTTCCTATGCATGTACTTCATGGCTAATTAGCTTGGATGCTTTTTATATCACCTGCGTATTCTCACCTGAGGGAAAATAATCAAAATTAGTTAACTATTATTTTGTTTATTATTTTTCATAAGATTTTATTAAGTGCCTGAGAATGTTAGTGCTTGTTTAAGAAACTTAAAAAGTTAGCTTTTTCATGTAAGTAGAGACAATTTCTTTTGCATGCTTAACTAGAATAATTCCGTACAATCACTTAAAATGAGTTAGTCTAAACACATATTAAGATCCATCGAAATGAGTAATTCAATGGCCAGAAACAAGAAGGAAACGCATACAGAACTCAACAAGAAGGTTACTCGTTCGTTTTGGGATTAAGGCACATAAATCCTAAGGAATAAATAAAATCAAAGTAGTTGTTCGTTATACGATTAACATTACTAGAAAAATTAGATTTAACGATGGAATTAACAAAAAAAAAATCACGTTTAGCGACCTAAAAATCAGAATTAGCGACGGAAAAAATCCGTCGCTAAATTCATCTATAATAAGAGGGTCGCTAAATTAATGATGGAAATAGCGACGGGTAATTTAGCGACTAAATTAGCAATGGAAATGTAATCGCTAATTTAAAAAATTAGAGAGAAATATATAAGTCGTCGCTAATATTTCTCGCTAATTTAAAAAATTAGAGAGGAATATATAAGTCGTCCTAAATTCCTCGCTAATTGTGTAACTTAGAGAGGACTATCCACGTCGTCGCTAATTTTCCTCATTAATTTTGAAATTAGAGAGGAATTTTATAGTATCGCTAAATTCCTCGCTAATTGACCTATTTAGAGAAGAATATCAAATTCATCCCTAAATTTCCTCACTAATTTTTGATTTTCTAGTAGTGCAAATGTCAAGAAGGACTAAACCTATTTTTCTTTAATTTCTAAAATAAAACCTAAAGAATTTTGGAGTTATTCATGTGCATTTCACACTCAAATTAGTTTAATTTGAATCGTTTCTAAATTCTAGCGACATGCATAAATTTAACTAGCATTTTGAGCTTGGTTATTGTTTCAAACATTTTGGAATCTGTCCTCAAAGGAGTTATGTTGCTTCATGCACGTGATGCGCACGTGAGCGAACCAGGCAGAGCTCGGTGCCAGGCGGTCTAATATATCGAGCATTTGACGACATTAGTCAGATGAAATGCTACGCTTCATGTGAAACTAGACGCCACCTGTAAAACCCTCCCGACCGCGCGCCGATAACCCTCCCTCATCTTCCCACCATATATCATCCATGCGTGTGCGTGGGAGTGTATAAGAACACATTCCTGTACTCAGTACGTAGCACAATGCTGTGAAGGCATTTCAAGTTTTTAACCTCATTTCGTGATCGTTGATTACAAACTCAGTTGTGCTTTGGTTCCTCATCCAA
Organism: Vachellia pachyceras; assembly: GCA_025593235.1. Classification (NCBI taxonomy): domain Eukaryota; kingdom Viridiplantae; phylum Streptophyta; class Magnoliopsida; order Fabales; family Fabaceae; genus Vachellia; species Vachellia pachyceras. The sequence continues at coordinate 30,662 of JANTPZ010090191.1, read as the reverse complement.
CATGAGCCAGAACAAGCCACGAAGACCTGAAGCCGAGCAGCAGCCCATCAAATTTGGAGATGTTTTCAACGTCTCCGGCGAACTGGCTTCCAATGTCATCACCCCCAGAGACGCCGCTCTGATGCAAGCAACAGAGAACCAGGCAATGGGACAAACCCAGAGAGGAGGACCCGCGCCGGTCATGCATTCAGCGGCTCCAGCGAACAAGACAGCCGGCCTGGTGAGCCCAGACGACGTGTCCGACGTGGTTCGCAGCCAAGGTTTGAGCGTCTCCGAAACAAAGGTGGGTGCCACTCGTGTTATTACGGAGGCGGTGGGGCAAGATGTGGTGGCAAGGTTTGTGGAGCCCGACGTGCCCATGAGAGATCCTGGATTGGCTCTGCACCCTGATGCTATAACGGTCGGGGAGGCGCTTGAGGCATCGGCATTAAGCGACGCCGGTGATAAGCCCGTGGATCAGAGCGACGCCGCCGCAATACAAGCTGCTGAAATGAGAGCCACCGGAAGAAACGAGATAACGCCGGGAGGTGTAGCCGCCGCTGCCCAGTCTGCTGCCACTCGCAATGCTCGCACTCTGCCTTACGAGCAGAGAACAACTTTGTCTGATGTTTTAACTGTAAACACATATGATATGAAACTCATATTTGCTTTCGATTTCCTCTGAACGTCCTTGATTCTCTCTCACGCCAAAGCTTGCTTAATTAACTTGGTATGTTTTCTTTGTGTATGTGTTTGCAGGATGCGAAGCAGAAGCTGCCAGCAGATAAGCAAGTGACACGAGAAGATGCGGCGGGGGTGATTGGTGCTGAGATTAGAAACAAACCGGACATGAAAACCACTCCTGGTGGCGTCGCAGCTTCCGTGGCGGCCGCGGCGACCATTAATCAAAACAAATGAATGAGCATATATATATATATATATGCATTACTGTATATGTTGAGGATTTCATGAGTCTCCTCTATGTGATGAATCTTTAAGCTTTTCGAGAGGTTGACAGTTTTTGCACTCATCTTGTTAAAATGTATCGTGTGTGTGTGTGTGTGTGTGTGAGATGTGGGAGTCTATTTACACTTGCATGTCAGCTACCTATATGTGATGGGAAATATAGCTTTTTTATAATAATATTTATTTTCTCTTAATCCTTACTATTCAGTAATATATATAATTAAGGGACGATCGATCGCCATCACTGGCGTAAAGCGTTAGCTGATGTGAATGCACAGGCAGCCAAAGAATCTCATGCCCAACTGGTATATATATACAGGTTTTTCAGTTTGGTCATGGATCCATGGGATGACGATTAATGGACCATTTAATTAGTTGTAGGAATCTCTTATGGAGAATCCTCAAAGAAAATATTCAACCAATGAGTGATGATAATAAGTAGCTAAGTGCCTTTTCGTGTAATGCACCAACGAAGCAGTTGATTATACACATTACTCTCGCATTTCGCTGTACGCAGTGATATTAATTGTAAATCTAGCTTTGCTAAAATTCTCCTAAATGAGTTGAATTAATAAACTGACTTTTAGAAGTATAACAACAAAAGTCATATACTAATAAGTGAGATCGATTAAAAAAAATAGTCTCGTAAATGGGGTCGTCAACAAAAAACAGCGTCAAAGGTCGGTTACATGCTTTGACAAATTTTTATTCTGGTGTAGGCAAGCCATAATAAAAAATATCTCAAAATCTATAAAAATTATTTTGAAATTCATAAAAAGCAATTGAATTCCCTAAATTGTTCTTAGAATCCGTAACTTATTTCTTTTAACAGATTCCCAAACACACCCAAACACACACTTATCATATTTTGACTAGGCGTTATTGGGCTCTGTTCCGGACTTTTTAGGACATCATCATTAAATTGGAATAATATTTTCTAAATATATATTATTGTACTATTTATGCAATTGCAAATTCAGGAAATATAAAAATATTGAACCACAAATTAAAGGCAGGTTGCAGCAATCAACAGTTTCAATCAATGCTGTTGTATGAAGATTTTTTTGTGGTTTTAAAAAAAGCTTTTAAATTGAACGTCTGTGCTTCAAAATCAAAATTGAAATAATGTATGCATATTTTTATCTATACTGTTGCTGCATATTGGCTCCGAAGTTATACTGTTGCTACTGACATATTGGCTCCGAAGTTATACTGTTGCTACAGCGTTCACCATGCATTTTGATGCTTAATTTTCCTATAGCCAAAGTATATATGCTTTAAAACTTACCGACTTACTTACATAAATCCCTTACTTACGGACTCAATCAATCTGGTTTTCTTTTTTTGGGACGAAAGGAAAGGTTATTTTCACGTATCTCCATGAGGGTGAAGATGATATAGCACCGATCTCTCAGAGCTCTGTTGGGTATCTCAATTAATCCTTATCTTAATCATAAAGAGACTGAGTGAGAATATGAGTGGGTACGACAAGCTGTCGAAATATCTGCTCGCGGCCTAACGGTCGAAGATACACATGTTCGGGCAACTTCATCACTCGCCACCTGCAACTGCCTCATAGTCTGTAATCACCTCTGTATACCATTTCCTTCGACCACGTGTAAAAATGGTTGTCGCCGTGTCAACTTTCAGCCCATCCTCCTCCTGTGCCACTGGCACTTTATGTGTGTTCTTGTGCTGCACATGCATATATATATATATAAGAGCACAGAGCACTCTTGTACATCGACAAGCTTAGCTATATTGGGGAAATTGGTTTGTTCTTGTATCAGAATGAGCCAAGAGCAGCCTAGAAGAGGAGTTGAAGATGATCAGGAACCTATTAAATATGGAGAAGTGTTCGTAAACGTGAAGGGAGAATTAGCATCGAAACCCATAGCACCCAGAGACGCAGCCATCATGCAATCAGCAGAAAGCCAGGTTCTGGGCGGAACACAGAAAGGCAGCCCTGCAGCGCTCATGGAATCAGCCGCCGCCTTCAACGAGCGGGCCGGGCTTGTCTCTCATGGCGCCGTCACTAACCTGGCCAGAAACGAAGGCGTCACCGTATCTAAAACAGATGAAAGCCGTGGCCGCCTCATTACCGAGACTGTTGGTGGCCAGGTTCAAAAATAACAACGTTATCTCCGCCTATTTTAGTTGTCTAATAATGGCTGCTCTTTATTAATTTATATATGTTGAAAGAACAGGTCGTGGGGATGTACATGGAAGCTGGTGAGAATGAGGCAAACAAGAGAAATGATTCAGTGAATGAACCAGGTGGTGGCGGTGATGCGGCTGCAGCAGCAGGGATGCGACCTCCAGGATTTAGAGCAAGTGTGGACGACGATTTCATAAGTGAACAAGGGGATGCAACTCTTAATCCTCGGTTAGTGCGCAGGGCTGATGACAATAATTTTGTAGCATCCGTAAGTAGACAACCCAATTCTTGCTCCCTGATCATATATATCCTCATTGATTTATAGTAATTAATAGTGATTAGTGTGAATTGTTAAACCATGTTATATATATGCAGGAGAATGTTATAAGTGGAATACCTGGTGGCATGGGAGCTTCCATGGCTACTGCAGACCAGAGGGCTAAAAAGAATAAATGAGACTCTCACTTGTAACTTAGCTTCCAGTAGTGATCTTTAGAAAGGGATGAAGGGGGTTCCATCTTAAATTTCAGTTTGTTTCTTTTTGGTAGTTTACCTGTACGTCCCAACGACACGTTAACCATCAATGACAACTCAACCGGACCGCCCGTTTATAATAAAATCCATGTTTATGCTAGAGATGAAATTTTACGTTAAGGTAAAGTGCGTATTCGGGAATGCATTTGTAATCATATTTCGCGTAAATCAAGATAAAACTCTTTTTACATATTTATTTTAAAATCTATAAAATCATTTTTTTCAATAAAACCCAAACACCACAAAATCAATAAGTGAAAAACCGGATTAGACTGATTAGGTTGGGCCATCAACTAGGGCGACCTGTGGTGAATCGGGACAACCCGATGACTCAAAGTAACCTTAAATGGTTCCGGGTTGATCGAGTCTCTTTTTCTTTTTTAAAGAATTTATCCAATGCAATACGTACTGATTATTTGTTTTGATGATTAAAAAATTGTAAAAATGATTTTTTTTGCTTTGCTATTAAGTTTAGATGGTCCAACTATCGGGGGGAATCTTTATGTACTTGTTTGGGAACTCAAGGTTAATGTAAACCAAGATAAAACCATCTCGTAATCTATAAAATTACCTCGGAAGCCGTAACTCCTTTCTCCCAAAGGATTCTCAACACACATAATATTATTTTTTAATGATATATATGTGAATTCAAATAATATTTTTCATTGAACCCTGGTTGATCTCCTATCTGACCTACTGACCCTTGATCCAGTGCTCTGGCCAGTTCCATGTCCAGTTCGATTTTTAATACTTGGATAAAACTTTTCCTACATACTCATCATGTAAAAATTAATTTACTTTAAAAAATTAGATTCTACAATTGCGCGAATTCAATGATTCTCTTGTACTGATACGTCAAGTTCTTAATATAAAAGTCATATGACTTTTTTTAAAAGAGCAAAAATCTGAATAAAATATTAAATTATAACACATACTATGAAATAATAATGTCATCATTATATTATAAATCAGTTTATAAGTTAAGTAAATTAATTTAAAGAAAAATAATAAATATATCAGTTAATTAACTTTTTTAATTAAAAAAAGTCAACAAGTTATGTTCAAGCGAAGCTTTCCATGTATGGAAGGATTCAATTTCTTTAGGAAAATAAATTAGAGTGTACATAAAACTGGAGAATTAGAAAGATAATGATAGGAAAAATGATCATAAGTTCCAATTAAAAAAATCACATTCAAACTAGTCTAAAAAAAGTCCATGCTCCCTCTACTTCCTAATACATGAATTAGTTAGAAGATTGGATCTGATATTATTTTGAAAATTTATAATTTTTTCAAATAACCAATCTAAAAAATATTTTAACATTTAAAAAATAGTTATGGTGATGATAAAAAGTATATAGGAGTTAAATTCATGAAAAATTGTATTTTTAGATCTCTCTATTCAGTTTATTTATTAGAGATCTGAGTAATTCCTTATTAAAAAGGGCAAATTTATGTTGGTTTGGTTGTCATATTCCAGACAGCAAGTGGTATAAAAAATGCAAGGGGCCATTCATTGCTCAAAACATGCAGAAGATCGAAGGGGATCGTAATGATTTTGTTGCAGATTCTAGATCATAGCAACTCATCGGATCATAGTATTATTGCATCACACGTGTCTTACAGATCATCCTAGGCAAATTACTCATGATAGATTTTATTGGGGAATCATATTTAAATGCCAGGCAAACATTCCTGAGGAGTTCAGAAGTCCATTCAATAGTATTTTTTCCGTAAAACGATAATCTCCTTCACGTATTCATCCCGACTTAAGTAAAAGCACTTCTCTACCCTATTATGAAACGAGTCTTGTTAACATACATTTTGAACTTTTCGTTGACAAATCCGTTGGAGGCCTTAAAAACTTATCAAATATTATATCTTTTGGTTAAGCTTTAATTGTAAGTCTTCTTTATTTTTTCCATTGAAATTATATGATGGTTGACCAATAAAATCGTATTTTTCTAAGTTTATTTATAAATACCATTCTTTCTCATACATCTGGTTATACAATTTTGGCATGGTATAAAAATTTTTAACTCAGCATGGACAGGTAGTAGTGTTATTGGAGTAACTTAAGGTTGACAAACTTGTCTGTGTTTAGATTATTTTCCTAGCACTCATGGATAATTTTTTTTTTTGCCGTTTATGAAAATGAAATTCCTGTGGGTTATGGCAGCCCCACCAGAAGGATCAGAGTTTGAAAGTAAATGTATTTATTTAGATTAACGATAAAAATTACTTTAACAACATATTTATGATTCAGTTTCCCATTATATTATATGCATATACAAGTATATATGTGAGCCTTTCATAGTCCATGCATTTGGCTGAGGACTGGAGAGGATCGAGTATGCTCAACGCAATAGGAAGAAATCTGAACCAGTGCTTCTCCAGGCTTATGCGGCCATTGATATCACATCAAGCTTCCTCTTCTTCCTCCAGCGCCAATCAAGACAACCCTACTTCACCCGCCACCCATTTTTTCTTCTATGTTTATTAAAAACTTCAACTCGCTCTATGACCCAGCCTCGGAATACTCCCTCAACGCCGCTGGTGAACCAGACCTGGCCACCGCCTTCGCCTCCCGGCGCTTCTTCTTTTCCTCTCCCGGCCGGTCTAACTCCATTGTGGAATCATCCGCCGCCGCCGGTGGTCAGAAAAAGAAGGTCCTTGACAATAGCGTGGCCGTCCCCACCTTCTCGCCGGACCCCTATTTGGACTTCCGACGATCCATGCAGGAGATGGTGGAGGCGAGTCCCGAGCTGATGGATGTGAACTCCAACTGGGAAATCTTGCACGAGCTTCTTCTCTGTTATCTCGCTCTCAATCCCAAACACACTCACAAGTACATTGTGGGTGCTTTCGCCGATCTTCTGGTCAACCTCATGCCCCAGCCGTCACCGACTTGGGTGCCGCCTAATCCATAGTTCTACTCAGTTCGTGATAGAGATGAACCTATCTATTTGGGAAATTACCTGAAGGTAATACACCCCTCATTCGTTGGTATCTTCTTATCTATCACTGTCTATTATATTTATCTCTTTCTGGTTCTAATCTCCTTTTCTTTGGGGGGGGGGGGGTTATGATTTCTTCGGTTGAGAGAATGTCAGGAGAGTACCATTCTGATTCCAACTCTTCCCTCCTAGGCTTCAATCTTACCAACTTCATAGCTCTGTTTAGCTCCGTTTTATCATCAGTATGGTATCTCATCAATCATCATTTTCCCAATATTTTTCTTACTGTTTTTTTTTTGCCTTTTTATGTAAAATGAGTGACTTGAAGAAACAATTACTACTAGCTCTGTAAGTGCATATTTAACATTAAAAATGAATTCTGGCTTCTAATTTCTTTTGGTGCAATATATTGATAGTAACAACTCCAGAATTATCGATACATCTGGTACCTTGTAGAGAGTTTGCTTGCCAGCAGAACCATGAATCAAAGAGAAAATTGGAACCTATATACACTCGAAAGTTGAGAGGTTTAATCCGTAGTCTTTCAAACAGTCGAGCTTTACAGTGTCGGCGATTTGCAACCATCAAACGCCCCCATATTGGTCATCATCTTCATATGACTAAACAAGTAAACTGAAAGGTCAAGGCTTAATTATTTAGTTTCTAATTTGGCAGTATGGTTGCTTCCAGACAAATATCCAGCAAGAGGCCAATGCAGTTCATTACTCAATTGGGCAAGTACTGGCAAAAGGGCAGAGTCAGGGAATCCTAATTTTTCTCTTTAGTAACTTGATATTTCAGTCTCAAGACCCTCATAAATTGCAGCCAGTGATTTTTTTTAACCCTATTCAAAGATTCCGTCTCCATTATTCAAGTCAGGTCAAAATAATATTGAAGTGGTAAAAGAAGAGTAGAAAACAGAGACTTCATGTTTCATAATTTAGCAACGAAATTAAATTTTTATTGGCCAGAGCACTCGCCACAGTTAATTTTGTAAAGATATAAATTTATCAATAATCAATTAATAAGAATATACATTTAGCAATAATTAATTAATAATTGTACATATTTAGCAACGTTGTTAACGATCCCTTAACACCGTTAATTAGTTGGTATATTTTATGATATATGGCTTCATTTTAGGATGGTTATTGGTAATCAAAACTACTTTTTTTGTTTAAAATTTTTTAAACAAGAATGAGCAATTTACATGAAGGAAGTAAGAAAATGAGTACTTTTGATTATCTAAATGATCTTAAAACGAAATTTTAGACATAAAAATAGTAAAATATCTCATATAGTTAACGGAGTTATTGATGGTTAACAATGTTACTAAATTTACAACTTTATTAATTGATTATTACTAAATTTGTACTAAATTTGTTGGCTAAATGTTTCTAGCCAACAACTTTATTGCTAAATCACATGTTTACTCTGCTTTGTAACAAGAAGCATAGTCAGTTGACATGCCCTTGGTGGGCAATTCTCATCTTTAAAATGCTTTTTTGTCATGACTTCGTATTTTTAGAAAGTAGAATAAATTAGGATGGTAGTATTTATTTAATAGCAACCATATCATGTCCCATCATTGCAAGCCTCGTCAAAATTAGACAATAATTTGAAACTAAAAAAAGTTGCTAAAGAAGAATATGTATGAAAATAAAAGTCGTTTGAACCTCGATTAACATTACAACTGTGGCAGTTCAAATCAGTGCAGCGAGCTAGGAGAAAAATGTTCTATATTACTGTTTTTATACGCTGTTACATATGTTTACAGATAAGTTCAAATGAAAAGTTGATAGTAATTCCATACAGTTCCTGGGGTAGAAATGTGCAATTAATTCAAGTTTTTTTTATAGGATTAGTTAAAAGACAACTACCAGAAGTTTGAAGTTGTAGAATTAAAGCATGTCCCTTTTTGCCTACTGGACAGCATTTCTGATCTCCATTTACATGGTGAATAATAGAAGCGAGATTCGGGACAGCATTTCTGAATTCCATTTACATTTGCCAAAAACCATGGGGAGCAACAAATTACACAAAACCTAATTGCCTTCCCTTACCACTCCCCCAACAAAATTGGAGCTAACCCACCTTCCCTCCTTAACTGTGTTTAAACCTAAGGTCAACCTAATTCTCTAACAACCATATTCCCATCTCATTTCTTACAGGATAAAATTAAATATACAAAAGACAAAATTCAGTTCCTCAAATTGCTTATCTGTGTGAGGGACTTGGATCAATGTGCCCTATGTTCTTGACGCCAAAAAAGACCAAAGATTTCAACTTCAACTGGCCTCGTTGGACACAACTATAACTTGTGTGTTGCCACATGAAGTACCACCAGCCGAAGCACAGTGAAGAGCCATGCCGGAACCAGTGTTTGAGCCGCCACACATCGATGGAGCCTCACCCTGTCCAATTTGATTGACTTGTAAATTAAGCTCAGGTTTATCACTAAGATCTGAGTTCCCATCAGCTCTACTGGCTGCTTCACTTCTCTCACTTGCACAGTTTGCGATGTCCTCGCAGGAATCTGAAGCTATCTGTACTGATTGGCAATATCCAGAATGTACGAGACCATGCAGATTGGTTGCTTTTGCAACAAGCACGTTTGATTTATCAGCTACAGCGGTATCGAGATTCACTTCATCATCATAGGCACAATAACCACTGGGCATCGGCTGAGAACCAAAGTCATTCATAGAATCAGAATCTATTTCTTTCGATCCTATGGGATGCGATTGAACACAATCATGATTAATTATCTCTCCAGCTCGTAAATGAGCAGCGCCAACATCATCATGTGCCTTTACAGCAGTCATGCCTTCCCCTGTCAAATCATCACTGACAGCACGACATCCAACTTCATCATGACGTACAGTTTCGCAAGCAATGTGATGTGGGTTATTCAATAAGCCATCAGGAGTGCCACATTCAACAAACACGTGTCTATCATTCATTGGGGCAGAACTGATCAAACCAGACCTAAATGAACTTGGCTCATTACAGTCAGGTTCTTCCTCAAGTGCACTTTGATTCTTCTTCTGAAGTTTAGGATTTGAAACTGCGCCAAGTTGCATTTTTACCAAAAAAAAAAAACTCAGATTTTCAGTCACGCAAAATAAGACATATAAAGGAGTTTGTGATGTCCAGGCATACTTAACCCTGTGAAAGGACCTATATACCAACATGTACCTTCTACAGGAATTAGATCTTCATCAGCAACTTTAGTCTTCTTTATCTCTTTCATTAACATATCTACATGAGGGAATACCAACAGATTGAAATTCTTTATCATTTGCTTCTTAGTCACTTCAAGCGGCTCAAACCCAAAAACAGAAGTCCAAGTATCTCTGACTTCTGAGACTGCTGGTATGACCAATAACTCAACATTTAAAGAGCCAAGGGCCTGACCATAATTGCAGAGGAAGAGTTGGAGATCAGCAAAATGGAATGTCATAACCAACCATATAAGTACATTTGTTTATTAGAAAAAACAGATATAAATGAAGAAAGCTATATAAAATAAGGCCACTCTAAGCAGAAAACATCTAATTTAAGCAATGGCATGGTAAGGATCAAACTTGCAAATATCAAGGAAACATGTGCAGCACAAGCCTGGGTAATTATGAAAGTTGATGTTTCTGAGGCAGCTAAACCAGGAGTCTACCCTCAACCTAATGCCAAAGATCAGTAAATATTTACTCTGCTTCTTACCGATTCAATGGCACTCAGAAGCCGGCGGCACATTCCTTGGCGCCTATACATATAGCGGGTCCCAATAAATGGCATTTCTGCTAGTTGGTTCCCTCGGATCCTGTATGACCATTTTATTGACTCAACCATCAGTATATACTCGTTACTTCTTTCCACAAGCCCAAAGAGAAAGGTTCACAGAACATGGAGTTTTATAAATAGCACCCTGACAAGGAGTGGAGTAATGGCATAAAATACATTCAATGAAGCATTGCAAGGGAGGCAGATCAGAGAGTTGAGAGTATATATGATATGCCATCACATTCACAAACGATTTAGTTGATTCCTAGTGACGGGGAAGAAACCCAAAGCAAAAGTTAATTAAAACAACATCTAGACAGAGATGAATAAGGAAACTTTACAACAGCAAAAGTAGAAAATAGGTAACCAGGTAAAATTCTAATGGTTTGCAAAATGCTCAAATATGTTACCTTGACAGTAAATAAAAGAGAAGTATTGGTTGATAACAGTACTCTAAGTGGCTGCATCTCAATTCTAACACTGGTAACAAAGTTAAAAGGGTTGTTTATGTAAAGCAAGATATGATTATCAATTTTTTTTTGTGTCAAGTTCCCGTTTCTAAAATTGTTACTGCCATTAGGTCCATGTCAATCCGTACTCACTAATCAGTATACCTATTTTGAGTGATTTTTATTTTCTAAAATAGTACTTCATAATTGCATATTCTTTAATTTTGACAATCGTGTAACTTAAAATCCACAAAGTTAATTTAGATTAATGTTGAAGTAGATAGTAGATAACGAAGAATTCATCAATCTAGTGGGTATTCACAAGTAACTTAGCTCTAAGCCAACCCAACATAAATTTTAACTCGAGGAAAACGCAGTCAATAACAATTGTAATTGAGAAAGCGGACAAATCAAACAAATATTGACATATCTTACTCTCAGCACATACATGTTTTGAAGGCGAACATATGCAGGAAAGTACTGCACTTTAATAGTAAAGACAAATTGACTTTCTGAATATTCAAAAAATTAAAATATGCTAAACCTCATTGACAACAACCGTAATGTCCTAAAGCTCTACATGGGCATCAGACAACTACACAGCTAAAAGCTTTCAAGCCAAGTTATACATATGAGAAGTAATTTAGATAAGTAGATATCGCAAATAGATATCGCAATATTTATTTTTTTGAATGAAACAATGTTAAAATTTGAAATTTTCAGTTATTGTACGTGTAAAGGGACAGGGAATTTTTATTCATCAGAAAAGCAGGCCAGCTTTACATTCTTTGTACCACACAAAGGTATTGGAATAATAGACATGGATATAATAAACCAGGTAAATCTTTTGCACGATAGTGGATTCCATTCTTGACAGGCTAACAGCTTAGCAACTAAACCATTTATAGATTACAAATCAGAAAAAATTAATCAATGTAAGAGCCTAAAAAATATAGTTCTTTATCCGTTCTTCGTTCTTCTAAATTGTATTGATTACTGACCACTTACAAGCTGCATGAAATCAATAAAAGCTGATCTGGAAGTTAATTAGACACTTACCTAATAGATGCTGCGCCGATGACCTCATCACCTCTCTCCAGGATAGCAGTAATAAAACCAGTATAGTTCAGGCGATTGAAGTTTGAACTGATAAAGACAATACATATGAATTGTAACATGGGGTACAAAAAATAATATCGATCTATGACAGAAAAAGTTTCGTAAAAACGGCTAATCACAATATCATAATTTAATGGCTTAGATGTGTGCAAAATCTATGCAAAGCATTTGAAAATTATATTCACTTCAATTTTACAATAACTGATAGATGTGTTAGTGAGATAAAGAAAGCACAACAAACGTCCAGGTGACCATGAACGAGGCAACACATAGGGAAATTTCTACAGAACTGGATAAGACCAAGTATTTAAATGACGACAGGTAAAAGATGCTAAATTCAATCCGAAAACATCATAGATCAAACTGAAAAGCAGGCATATAGAGATTGGTAAATGCAATTTATCTGGAGAACTTTGGTCCAACCATTCCAGTCACTGATCCATGACAATGATTTGAAGAACATAAAAAACTCTGGATGTTCTACTGTATGAACAAATATTATCACACAAAAATATAATCACGGATACATTTTCAGATAAAAAGTTCTCAGTATTAATGACAAAGAATATATAAGGAACCCAGCAATACCCAAATTAGAGAACTGTGGTCTCCCTACAACCCCATCAGAGGATCCTGATGAGTGATGAGTATATAATTGAACAACAGAGGAAAATGCTTTGAGAGTCAAGGAAAAGAATGCAATACTCCACGTTTCAAGAGGTATGACAGGAAATATTTAAAATTCTACCATGCAGTCAGCCGGGATGTAGTTAAAAGGACATAAGCAATAAAGGCCAAGTTAACTTACCCACAATTATAAAGAATACTGTGGATGAGATTCATCCCACTTCGATGATCAATATATGGCATGAAGCATTCATCCATTACAGATAATGCAATAGCTAGTTTGGAATTGCATTCAACTATCTGAGATTCAATCTGAGAAGCATCATAGTCAACATCTGACCGGCGAATGAAAGTCCAAGAAAGTCCATCTTCAATGTCATGTTTAACCCCAAGAAGCATTTCAAGTCTCTTGGATAACTGGCAAAACAAAATAAACAATCTACGTTAGTTTCATCACACGACCAGTAGTCTGCAGTATGAGAAAACCAAGTCCTTCAAATATGAACAAAAAATTTAGAAACGGTGAAGTCTTTTTGAGTCATAAAGGAAAAGAACATTACGTTCGCAATGGAATAACACCCCAACTTAGGAACATCTGTTCATTAAATTACATGTTTGATAATAATAATAATCAAATATATAACCACCAGTAACAAGCAATGGCTGGAAGATACATGGCCATTAAACCACTGCCTCCAAAGTAATTGCATTGTGCTGATCCTTTACAAGCACACATATGAGAGGTGTAGAATCTGTAATTTAAATCCTAGCTCGTCCCCTATTGACTCTAACTTTCAAATTTTCATATCACAACAATATATAATCACAAATAGGCATTTTCTCCTATATGGAAAAGGAATTTCAACTACACAAGCAAAGTTCAAGTCAAAACACAGTTGTGATATTGACATTTTATATAATTTAGAAGAAATCGGAATTGAGTGTCAAGTCTCAATTGGACTGAATCATAAGGCAAAAGAAGCAAGAAAATCAAGAATCTTATAAATGCGGTCATAAAAAAACATTAATTCCATTAAAATATGTGTTGCATTATGTAATAGCTTTTTAGCGCTAGAACTTGTAGTAATGATTGCAAATAGAAAGGCCATCACGATTTTAAGTTACCAAAACCACTACATAACAACTTTTGGTCAAGTTGCCTTGCAGCCCCTTTACAAGCAGACATCAAGAACTTGAATAAGTCATACCTCCTCACATATGTTTCCACAATAGAATGCAAAACTGGAGTCATCAGCTGGGACACCATTTACCTCAACACAAGATCTATGATCTGCATAAGATAAAAATTCGCTTCATTTTCAGAAAAAATAGATATTCATACTCAGAAATGAGTGTCTAATTAATACAAACATAAGTGTAAGTAAAAAAAGAAAACTACATTTTTGATCGCACAAATGACACTTAAGTAAAGCAGGTGTAGTAAAGTTATTGCAGCCATCTCTTTCATTTGTACTTCCATCAACCAACTCACAAAATTTGCAACAACAATAAATGCAACGCCAGTTGCCAGGTGGGGACTCCTGCAAGGAAAAGCAGATGCTTCATTAGCCAAATGCAGTTTTATCATAGATGCGTCTGGATGTTATAGACATAACAACGACTTTTTTTTATTGATTCTATCAAAAACAATGCGCTGAAAGCACAGAGGACAAATCTATATGAAGTTTTACACAATAATGACTATCAGCAAATAACAAGGGATATCTTTCCAGTAGTGAGCAATCAAACCTACAAACTCATAATTTTCAAGGCAGAGTAACTTATGGATGGCCATTGGCCAGGCATAGGTGATGGAATACACAACTGTCAAAACAAACTGATCCTGGCCCAACATATTTCAAAAACAGAAAACATGAGATGACTGCAAAGCAAAATAAGAAATGTGGAAGTTGATTTTGCCAATGCATTCCAGTTTTGCAACCAGGTTGGAAGAAATTCAAGCCATTGATTCCTCAGTGCGTCAATAGCACAAAATGGGCAGGAACTACAGAGTTAAAGTGCCTAATTTATCCAAGTGAAAGAATCACAACAGAAACCATTATCAAAAAGTTAATTAAGATAGTCCACATATTCATGCTAGGAATATACATACTTTAATATTTAGGCAGCTTTGATGGAATGTTGATGGGCAATTATCACAACAGATCAAGTCTCCACCATCTCCACAGACACCACATGCTTCATCATTAGGGTCTTCACTTGCAGTGTCAATAAAACGGAATCCTTTTCTTTCATGGTCATCTTGTTTATTCCATGAGTCTAGCAGGCATTGCAGAAGGGAAATCCCTCTCTCTATATGTATATTTTTGAGTGGATCAGAGAGACTGGTTCCTGCATGGGCTTCAAATTCTGACATTGTTACAATTTCATTGCAGCAGTCACAATGAATTCCATCTCTTGTGATCCTACCCTCCAGTTTCGCACCTTTCCTTCTGTGGCTCACATAGTGAACCCTCTCATTTTGCAGGACAGTTCCCAAATCAATCATCCAAGCAAGCAAAGTTCGCTTTCCAGTGTAAAGTACATATCCATTAGTTTCCAGATCTATCTCCTCAGTATTGCGAACCATAAAAACACTTTGCTTCTTATTGTGTGTTTTCTGCCGTTTACGGTCCTTGAACAGAACTGGAGACCTTTTATGTGATGTATTGTCTAGATTGTCCTTGTCAACAAGTGACATTTTTCTCTTCACTTTCCCCTTCAATGACCTATTTAAGCCTCCATCTTTTCCTCCTGTTTGCTTCAATTTACGTTTACCTTTACCTTTCCTTTTATTTCTAATGACCTTGGTTAGAGTAGTGAATTCCTCAAATGGTATGGGCACAAATTTGAAACCTGGAATGTGTACCTTACCTTCACCATCACCAGCTTCAGAATGCTTCTGAAGCCTTTTGTAGGCCAAGGTAATTGACCAGTGAGTCTTTCCGTCTGGACTAACATACACTGCATCATTATACTCTTTGCCATTCCTAGGTCTGTAATCAACAATCCATCCTGCAGCCAAGAGTAGCTCCAAAATGTGTTGCCTAACCAACTGTTTCGCTTTATTCTTTCCTTTTTTCTTCTTAACGAGAGGATTTGCAGAATTTGATATTGATAGTGAAGTCAATGCACTGTTCTTGGTTTTCGAAAGGCTCCCAAATTCATTCTTCTTAACAGGAGAAAATCTCTTATTTTTTGATTCTTTTACACCAGATCCGACCTTCAAGCACATATCATCAACTGCATTCATATTCATACTGTCTCTGACAGCTATACCTTTCTTACCTTTTTGGAAGCCCACCTTTGCTTTTCTGTTTCGTGCTACTTCCAGATGATTAATTTTCTGCCCACTTTTGGGAGGCCTTCTACACTTCCATGTCATTTTTTTGCCAGGAAGTTGATCTTGCTCTTCCATCTTCACTTTGGGGGGCCTTCCACGCTTACGTTGCATCTTACCAACTAGTTGATCTTGCTCTTCCATCTTCACTTTGAAGGGCCTTCCACGCTTCCGTTGCATCTTACCAACTAGTTGACCTTGCTCTTCCATCTTCACTTTGAAGGGCCTTCCACGCTTCTGTTGCATCTTACCAACTAGTTGATCTTGCTCTTCCATCTTCACTTTTGGGGGCCTTCCACACTTCCGTTGCATGTCACCAACACATTGATCTTGCTCTTCCATATTCAGATTGGAAGTACTGCCACATTTCTCTTGCATATTACCAACTGATTGATCCTGCTCTTCCATCTTCACTTTTGGGGGCCTTCCACGCTTCCGTTGCATGTTACCAACAAATTGATCTTGCTCTTCCTTCTTCAAATTGGGAGGACCGTCACATTTCTGTTGCATATTACCAACTGAATGATCTTGCTCTTCCATCTTCACTTTAGGGGGCCTGCCACGCTTCCGTTTCAACTTCCTTCTTTCATTGCCATCCATTTTCACATCAACTCCATCCTTCTCATAAATGCTACTAACAAAATAATCCCCTTCTTCCTTTTCTACCTTAACCTTATTTTTTTCACAAACATGTTCATTCTCTCCACTTTTCCCAACCAACAGCTCATCAGCTTCTCGAGCATGAAATATCTTACTGCCTACGCTCTTTGACATTGAGCGCAATACTCGACCACTAGTCTTCACTTTATCATTTTCATTACTTTTCATCTTCGACTCCATCTCAATATCAAGTCCTTCAAAGCAATGATCAGACCTTAAAGTGTTCCTTTCAATCCCAGTCTCAGCCAATCCAACATTTCCGCTCTTGCTCACATCCCAATCTAAATCACATGGTTGTTGGTTTGGCTTCACTTCCTCATTCACAGTTGTCTCTCCATCAGATATTTTACCGACTGCTCTCGTTGACACTGAGTGCAATACTCGGCCACCATTCTGCATCTTACCATTTAAATAATCTTTCTTCATAACCTCCACCTCAATGTCAATCACTCCAATGTTATCATGACAGCTTAAACTGCTCATTTTGCTCCTGTCATCAACAAACGCCACATTTCCACCCTTACTCATATCCCAATCTAAGTCGCATTCTTGTTGCACAATTGGCTCCGCATCCTTATTCTGAACTGTCAAGTTTTGTGCCTCTTGATCATCAGATATCTTGTTGTCAGCTCCATCAGATACTCGACCACCGATCTGCAGCTGATCGTTCAGATCATCTTTTTTCTTCACTTCCATCCCAATGTCAACTCCTTCAATGTTATCATCACAGCTTAAACTACTCATCTTGCTCCCATTTTCGGCTAACCTTATATTTTCATTGTTATTCGAAACCCAATCGGAGACTCTTTCTTGCTGTACAACAGGCCTCACCCGATTGTCCTGAATTGTAAAGTTTAATGCCCCTGTTTCATGCGCCCAATCCTCACCCTTCAAAACACGAACCTCCATCTTTAGGTCATGCCATTTCTCCAGGAACAGGTTTTTTTTTTTTTTGGGGAAACCTTGTCAATCTACTGCTTCCCAAATCGCTTCCGATTCTTGAGCGCCCCACTCAATACTTACAAAACCCTAGCTCCAAATCCCCCGTCCAAATCATTGACTTTCCGTTGACGCCAGCTGAGAGCCACGCCCGTAAGACGTCCATTAACCTCTAACCAAAAGGGTGCACAGCACAGGTCAAGTGCAGATAGCCCTGTTGGGAGGGTACGAGGGGAGTTTCAGCGAGAAATAAAGGAAAGTAGGGCAGTGAAATTGAAGTTTAAAAACAAGAAAAGAAGAGGGTGGGTAGAAGCAAGAGAAAGGCGCAGAGGACGAGAAGGATAATGCAAGAGAATGTAGCAAGTAGGGAAGTAGGAAGCTTACCAATGTAGGAAAGGCAGGAAATGCTACGATCACGTACGATGAGAGACGCAAAAGACGATTACCGGGCGAGGCGTGGCGTAAGCAAGTTATGGAGGGTGAGAAGGAGAAGTCACAGTAACTGCGGGAAGGACTAAAATAAACCATGTATTGCTGTGAAGGTGCCTGACTTGATATTTTAGTTGTCGTTGCAAATATATGCGCAACAGGACAGTGCGAGGCCGCCTACTGTCCTGTCTTGCTTTGTTTCAAACACACACCTATAATATATATATATATATGTATGTATGTTCCCCGCACACACACACACACACATACACCGTTTGTTTTTTCTCGCTGTGCCAAGGTCAAGGCGGGATCCTCAAGAGTCAAGACCAAAAACCTCCTTGTCCAATAATCCTGTCTCGACACTTCCCCTTAATCACCCTTTCCTATTCCTTTCTTCCCCTTTTCTGGGTTCTGGAATTATTATGGTGGATAGACTTTACAATCATAAAATCACACTTTAGTAGGGGAAAAAGGGGACCCAGCTTCTTTTTAATAAAGACCCTGTTTTTAATAAGCGTATGTGTACCATGTTTCTCATTTTCTCTATTATTAGGATAAAGACAAAAAAAGATTACAAATTTCAATGGGCCTTAATCCACTACCTTTTTAATGGGCCTGAACAACATACCACGTGCTAGCCCAAGAGCTTAATCTAATTTTCTAATCAAGTGTATCTGCACTTGCATAGGCTTATGTCCGCCATCGCCAATTTATTAGTGAGTCCGACCATAACTAGGAGATTGTTACAGTGGTGAGCACAGAACTTGAAAAATCTTCGCACGGACAGCATTGTTTTAACATTAATCTTAGCATTATCTTTTACTAAAACAAGTGATGTGAATGTATGAACAGACGTGAATGAATTTTTAAATGAAGTTTGATGATGAAAGTGGACAGGGAAGGCTGACTAGCATAAAGTGCTATTCTCTCAATCTTTCTTTTAACGTCTATATGTACGTTTTTTTGAATTCATGGAGAAAAGAGTTTGTAGATTCTGATATATTTTACGGATTTTGATATGCGTTTACGGATATTAAGATGCATTTTACGGATTTCGAGATACTTTTTATCTTGTCTTACGTGCACCGTTTAAAAAAAAGTTTTCCCAAACATGCACTATATGTAACCCAATAGAAACATACAATGTTGACTTAGTGTTTATAAAACCTTGTTTGTAATACCCATGTGTGATGCAATCCATGATAAACGAGGCCTTGTATTTAAGATTGAAAAAAGTAACTTAGAATATTAAGTATAAACGCTCTTTTGATAGAGTCAAACATAAATTATTACCACTATGTCCCCTGGCCGGTTGCTTCATCTACGAGGAATTCTAGTCCTAATGTCAATTGAAATTTCAGAGCACATTTGGAAAAATTTAGACTCTAAACGAGCGTTT
Organism: Vachellia pachyceras; assembly: GCA_025593235.1. Taxonomy (NCBI): domain Eukaryota; kingdom Viridiplantae; phylum Streptophyta; class Magnoliopsida; order Fabales; family Fabaceae; genus Vachellia; species Vachellia pachyceras. The sequence goes on along the minus strand of JANTPZ010090191.1, from coordinate 11,326 downwards.
ATTAATAGATAAATGCATGTAGCTCACATGTTAATCCTTTCTTATAATTGATGGAAAATAAGGATATGATAAAATTGTTATAAAAGGTAAAAATACTGCCTAATTACTTAACTAATATTTGAATCCGGTCTCATAACTAAAATATTTAAAATCTCCAGGACTCTTCACATCTTAGCTTTGGAAACATTTCTTAGTTTCGAGGAACATATATACAGCCTGGAGATGTGGAGGACAGACTTCCTGTGCAACCAAACATGCATGACTTGTTAGGGAAGAAAATTGTGGTGTCTTAAATGCCATTTAAGATTAAATATTTCATAACATATAATGATTTGTTCATTTAATAAATACTTGTCATCAAGGCGCACGCGTTAATTCTATCTAATGCTTTGTAGAAATTAAATTAAACAAATGATACAATGAGAAATACAGACAAAGTATGCATTTCAAAATCTCTAAATTAAAAGTATCTTTGTAATTGAAGCCTTAATATATCAAGTAACCATGCTATAATGATCAATGTTGAGACTTGGGAGGGAGAAGAGGAGCAAAGCGCATTACACTAACAATACTATGATCACTTAGTATAAGCTAAAGCATGGTTAGTGGTAAAGACATGATTTTTTTTCTCTATCATAGAAAAGTATAAAGTTTTGTTAATAGAACACAACAACATCATACCATCCATGTAGTCAACCTCATAGAATAAGATTTCTTGTTACTCTAAAAGAATATAAAGTATAACTTACCCTTATATAGTGGTCTTTTCATTTTCAACAAATGAGAATTGCCGTTTCTTATACATTTAATTGCACGACACACGGTAGTGTAAAACCGTTATGGCATATTTAACAAAAAAGGTCTTGGCAGTTCTCATTTGTTTTGAGGTGTGACTTTGAATTTCAGAATATAATATATTTGTTCCAACTTTGGATGAATTAAGTTAGGAGTAATTAAGATATATGGCCCAAATTTTGTAATTTACCCTTGAAAAAAAAGGCAGGAGTAATTAAGTCATGGCCAACTGTCTCTTCATCTTCATCTGTTTCTTTCTTTCTTTCTTTCTTTCTTTTTTTTTTTTTTGCCTTCTCTCCTTCCTCTTCTTGTATCCCATTCCCAGAAAATACAGACCCACCACAAAATGAAGCATTTTAAAGCCAATCCTGAAGCTTTTTAGTCATAGCTGCTCCTTTTGAGATCAACTCAGATCACACTTGTGATAGAAGCCAAAAGGAACTCAGAGAAGAAAGGTCATACGAGTTCTCTAGTAGTAGCGAAGCCATGAAGGAATTCACCCCTTGCTTTGGCGAAAATGACGTTCAGGTTGCCGAATCTTCGTTCTCAACTACAATAGCATCACAAAATGTGGCAACGTGTGTCTATCAATGTGAATCATCACAAGGTTGTTCCTGCTTGATCACTGTCTCATGGACAAAAAATTTCATTGGTGAAGATCTGAGTGCTGTAATGGATGACCCATCAGGCGATCAACGCGTCTGTGAAATCCAAATACAGCCATGGTTATTCTCAAAAAGAAAGGGCTCCCAAACTTTACTGTTCAACACTAATAAACTCGACCTGTTTTGGGACTTAACCTGTGCTAAATTGGCTTATGGACCAGAACCATTGGAGGGGTTTTACTTAGCTGTTGTACTCAACCAAGAACTGGTCTTACTCCTGGGTAATCTGAAAAGAGAAGCCTGCAATAAGATAGAAAATGACGACTGTCCTCACTGTGAAGCTGTCTTAATTTCCAGGAGAGAACACATATATGGGAAGAGGATTTACAGTGCAAAGACTCAATTCCGTGATAAGGGACAAGTGCATGATATAACAATTGAGTTTGGGTTTGACACAGTCGTTAGAGGGCCTTGTCTGGAGATTCAAGTGGACAAAAAGATGGCGATGCAGGTGAAGCGACTGGACTGGAACTTCAGAGGCAACAAAGACATTTGGGTGGATGGATTTCCCGTGGAAGTGATTTGGGATGTTCATGGTTGGCTCTTTGGTGAGAATGAGAATGATACAGGCAATAATAATGCAATTTTCTTGTTCCAAACTCGCTTCTCGTTGCAGAAGATGAGAGCTTATCAGTCTGATGAGGATTCTGCCGCAGTAACGAGGGCTTATACTCAGCAACTTATGGAACAAACCCAGAGTCAAGCTCCTGACTTCTCCCTCATTTTGTATGCGTGCAAGATTGAATAGTCCATTTCAAGTCTAAAAAACTGAACTTTTTGGCCTCATGTTTCAATAATAGGGGCGTGATCTTTTGGGGGGAAATTGTAGGATCATTACTTTACATTGAATTTTATGCACTCGTTTATTCTTCGTCTTTTCTAATCTAGTGTTATAAACTTGTGCCTTCACCTGATTAATTTATGCTATGAAATTTCTTTGTTTGCCGTATTAGAGTGTAATCTTCCTTCCGAGTTTAACTCATGTTTTTAAGTCATCGAGAATCAGTTTCTGAGCTTTAAGAGCAGGAAGGATATCAGAGTCACAATAGAAGGTGCTCTCAGATTGTTTTTAGGCATGAGAAATAAGTGTGAGCTACTGATGTTTGTTTTCTGTTTCGTTTCTTCATTCATATCATTCACACATAGACGAATCTCAGTTTGGAACCATACGGCGGATTAGTATGGAACTCGCATGTGCATCAACAATTTTTCCTTTATTTTATTTATTTTCCCTTTTTTCAGTTGTATGACCATTATATATCAAATAATTAAAAGTGATTTTTTTAAACATATTTTACTAAAAAATATGTTATTTAATAGCCGTTACGAAATCATTGCACAGGCTAATAAATAATTTAACCATAAGTTACATGTGAATATTATCTAAGACAATTTGATAAACAAAATATAGGATGAAAATTCTAGATTGTCAACAAAGCAAACGAATTGAGCCTTATAAATTCAAAGGTAAAAACTATGTTTTAGTCCTCTTTGAGTTTGGATAATGTTTAAATCCAGTCCCTCAACTAAGGTAGTTCAAACTCTCTATTTCTCCCTTTTAATTGAAGCCCTAATTCATCAAATCTCATATCCTAACTTTCAAGGCCACCACACCATCAATCCCATTGAAAAGAGAAATGGAGTGCATCACATCAAATATTGTTTATTTGGGGCAAATTAATAATCTGAATTTAAATTCCTTCTTTAAAAAAATAAAATAAAACTTACTATTATTTGGTATTTTTATTGTTTTCAATGTTTATGAATCATTTTCCATGTCTATCATTGCACGATACACGATGTTTGGAACATCTCTGACAATTTTCATGTGTTCCAAGGAATGACTTTAAAATTCATTGTGTGAATTAAATTTATTTGAAATAGAGCCAAATAAGACATTAATAAAAAAATGTGTATTCAATTACTTGATGTATAGGGAGTCTGAGTTTAATACCAAGTGTCAATTAGGATTTAAGGATTTCATAGCATATTTCAAAAACTTACTCAACACCAAGTATTTGATATGGTCACTAATTGTCTATTCCATTCAGGATTTATTGAAAACAAAGGATATGATACAGTTCTTTTTACACTAAAAGGATTTGAACTCTAAACACATACTTACACCCTTTCATTTTCACTTGAACTAACTTTAAGATTTGAAAAACAAAACAAACCTTGCCTTGTAAATTGCTGTTAAATACATTGTTTCAATGCCCAGAAACTCTTGGTTATGAGGCGGTTAGTGATGATGAAGTTTAGTTTCAACTGGCCTTTGATTGTAATACTTTTTTGAGTTAAAGAGATCCATAATTATTCCCAAACAAATATAAACAAAGAGCCTCCTGATTTAAGTGACACCAATGCATCCTTGGGGTATTTACATGGACCCGTTTGGGAACGCGATAGAAAAGTACTTTTACGTATGTCAAGGTAAATATATGAATGATAGTGTCTTGTTTTACGAAAAAATATTGTTGAATGTGCTGCAGAGCCAAACATACTCAATTGGGTTTCAACCGCGCTTATAAACGTTTAGGTATTTGCCAAATTGGGAGGGAAAATTTGTTCTAATCCTTTCACTACAACCATGATTTTAAGGTAGTCCCTCAACTAGAAGTTCTACAAATCTTTTCGATCTCCAGGTAAGCGAAGCCTTTGTTTATCTGAGTATCACATTCTGGCATTCCAAGTTACCATACCAATACCATCAAACCCTATATTAAAGAATGAGTGAGCTAAGTTCCATTGTACTACACCTCTTTGGTGCACCAGAGTGGAATAAACTCGAGTTTGAAATAAGAAATCGAGAGGTACAATTTGGTTCGCACTTGGATGGCACTTGCAACACACAATGTTTCAAAACTCTTGAAAACTTTAGATGCCGTACACAAACTAGATTCAAATGGAGCCAAATATGACAAATTGATAAACAAGTGAGTTTCGAAGGGATTTTAATTCCGACTCAAATTTAACAGAAGATACGATAAAATTGTTGACAAAACAAATCATGCCTTGAAGATAATAGGCTAATTATTTGCCTTCAGCGCATTAGATCTTAACCTAGTTTAACTTCACGTTCATGACGTTTTTGGTTCGAGAATAGATGAATCAAAAGTACATAGCGAAGAGAACTGGTGACCTCTGATAAACTATCCTTTTTTTTTCAAATACCAAAAATGTAGAGAACCAAATTATTCAGTATTATAGTATCACTTGAGAGCAGCTAAATGTCAAATCAAGAAAATAAGGGAGGAAGAAAACTCCCTCAAAACAATATATTTGCATGCGTGAATAAAAGCTTTCATTCGATATATTAAGGAAGCGTGGAATTGAAAATTTGAAGAAACTTATAACGTCAAAGACGAATTACATCCACATACAGTTTTGCTCCAACTCAGGGGTCTTGTACCCAAATCCTCACAGTCCTATCACCATCAAGGCCAGCAGAAGCTATTTTGTTCTTTGTTGGGTGACAGGTTACAGATATAACAGTATCTGTATGGCCTTCAAGTTTCTGAACCATATTTTTCGACTGGAGATCCCACAAATAAACGCAGCGATCTTCTGATCCACTGACAATATATTTCTCATTTGTCACAGAAAATGTAGAGGTTACGCAATATACTCTGTTAACGTGACCTGTATATATTTTCAAGAACTTCCCCGTTGAGTAGTTCCATAGCTTCTGCATCCAGACATTTTGTTTCCACGTGAAGAAATATAAAAGAAAATTAGCAACATATTGAAGTATAAGCCTATATATTTAAAGCGAGAATGGCAAGAACTGCCTCATCAACCTCAAAACCCAAAGCAATATCCCAAATGTCAAATATTCAACACGAAATTACCAACAGAATTACTCATCAACTCGTTTGTTTTGAGGCTCAACTTGAATGTTGACATAAGTAGCTATAGAAGGGTGCACTTTCTGAACATGTCAAGAAAGAAAGAAAGAAAGAAAGAAAGAAAGAAAAATTGAAACTCCAAGCCACTTCGTCTTATCAGGTTTTAAACATAGGGACTTCAAAAGCAGCCTTTGTTCATTTATCATTAAGTATTAACTCATAGAGTTCATGACCTTCCCATCTTCAACCTGCTACCCTGAAATTCACTCAAGTATAAGCTTGCAAAAGTCCCTATTGATCAAACCAATCAGCCAGTTACTGGCGTAACGGAATGCAGTGGAGAAGTGAAGTATATGGAGAATGATATGAAAAATCTATGATATGCCCTAGCTCAATTTTTATAAATCCCAATAGATCAAGTTCAGCATGCAAGAATAATTACTTCCCCATACAATTAAAACGTTTGAGGTGTATAGGCAGAAAACAGAGGGATCTCAGTTGACAACAAGATAATCAATACACAAATAATCATGCGCGTATTTCACTGCCCGCCCGCTTGTTTGATAAATAATACATATATTAGCATCACTATTAGTAATAAATCACTCAAGAAATCTATTGGGTAATCGATAGACCGATCCAAATGATAGTCCATCATCGCCCGCACGATTATCAGTAGAAAGCTGTGCAGTAATCAAGTGAAAGGGCAATTTTTCACGAAATGACAAGATCGGAGGAAAAAGGCAAACTTACTAGAGTGTCATTAAGAGTGGCAACAAGTATAAACTTGCCATTGGGCGAGAACTTGGTGAAGGAGACACCAGGGACGTTATCGTCAATGAGGGTCTTCAAGCAAGTGCCAGAGCTAGCATCCCAAATCTTACAAGAACCATCGTGGCTACCGGAGACGATGAGGGAACCATCTCGGTTGAAGTGGACGGAGGTGACGGGCATTGTATGACCAGTAATTATATGAATACACTTGCCCGTCTTAACCTCCCAAACCCGAATCGTTTCATCAAAGGAACCAGAGACGATGTAGTTAGACTGGGGATTGAAATTGACACAGAAAACGAAGTCGGAGTGGCCACGGAGGGTTTTAACGCACTCACCGCCGGTGGAGGCGCGAGCATCCCAGATGCGGAGAGTGCGGTCGTCGGAAGCAGAACAGATGTAGTGGGAGTCAGATGACCAAGCGAGGTCGGAGATGCCATCGGAGTGACCGATGAGACGGTGGAGGAGAGTAAGGGTCGCGGATGACCAGATGATTAGGGTTCGATCGAGAGAAGCAGAAGCCAAAAGGGTACCGTCGTTGGAGAATTTGACGCAGGAGACAGCACGTTGGTGAGCAGTTAGGGTTTTGAGATGGCGGTAAGGCCTGTACTGTTGATTACTGCTACTGCTAGTGCTGGTTGCCATCTCTCCTCTTTTTTAAGCACCAACAGACCAAAACTGGTTCAGCGGTCCAACGCAACTTGCAAGAGCAAAATATTCCGTCTTGTTCATATTTAGTTTCTTTTTTCTTTTTTACCAAACTTTAATTTCACAACTTTGCTTGTAAGCTTGCAACTTTAATTCCCCAAATTCCCACTACTCCAGAGCCGGCATATGATACTCCAGTGTTAGTGTATATAAATACATTTATTCTTCCCAGATATATAATTCAACCTTGAATTACGATAAACCAAAAGGGAAGATACACTACTTTTCTGAAACAAATATATATACATATCTATTAAATCTTAATGATTTTGATTTAGTTAATGATAATCATAATCGAAGTACATGGCAATTTCTCTTGAAGATGATTCAAACATTAATTTACAATGTTGTAAGGGATTGACCCATTGCTTTAAATCTTGATTCAATTAATTAATGTAACTATCAAATAAACTTCATCCGGAAGTATTCCAGTTAATCCAACAATCTGTTCAAAGGGAGTATGTCGTGCAAGGCACTATTGATATAATAAATTTATATTCTGCCATCCTCCCAAGTTTCAAATACCAATTGGCCGACCATATCTCTAAGGGATGTGAGGTTTGGAGTCTACTTAACAATTTTGACTCTGATTGCAGATATACATACACTGTTTGGATCACAAGAGTGGACCCAAAATATGAGACACAACAAAAGGCATAGAGGAAAAGAAGAGAGGAAATGAGAAAGGTTTTCTGTTCATTCGTCTATGGAGAATGAGCATGGTTCCTTTATAAATAAAGGAATAAAACAACTGCCCATGATAAAAAAACCGTTCTTATGCATATTCAGTTTATTTTCAAATTCATACTTTAAGAAAAATTACAGCTTTGTTCCTACATATTTGTTCATTAATGTTTCTACCCTAAAATGGGTTTTGAACCTAATTCATCAAAGGTGGATTATATTCCAATAAGATTAAATATCATTCATGAGATCTTAGTTGAACCAGGTTAGACTACAAACTCACATCATAGACAATTCCAAGGGAAATGGGTATTTCCCGAATCTAAATGCAGAAAAATTGAGGGTTAAGCCACCGGACCAACCACAAAACAAATAGCTTCAATAAGGAGTTTCTTATCCAAGATGCCTCCATACACTCTGAGACATAAAGCTTGATCTTCATCTTGAAACTCGAAATGAGCCTAATGCACATACTTGACAAATTCGAAATTTAATTTGATTATGAATTCAGAATGCAGTGAGATTTGCCTTTGGTTATGAATTCTATGGTTGTTATCAGAACTCAAAGCATTAAATGACAAAATACATGGAGAAAATGATTCTGTTATATTAAGGACAATACATAAAGCTTGGGATTGGATAATCTCACCTCCCCTGAGGTATTGAAGATCCAGTTCTAGGATTCGAAAATTATCCATTGAAGATCCAGTTCTAGGATTCGAAAATTATCCCTCTTCAATCGCACATCGATCTCAAGTAAGCAAACCTTTCCTCCACCGTTGTCAATTGCTGCCAACACTCAACCCAATGCCTCAGACGGCAACCTCATCTCCCCCCGCGGCCACCTTCATCTCCTTCCCTCTCACCCTCTCACCTTCCTCCCTCAGCATCCTTCCTACTAGACACCATTAGCGACTAATGGCGAGAAGGAACTGGAACCACATCAACAAAAGAGAAGAGGGTTGTGGGTTGGAGAAGGAGAGACCTTGCCAACCACCGGCAAGGCTTCAACTATCACCGTTACCGCTGCTCTGCCCATCCCCTGTTTGATGCTTCAATGTCCGTCCTCCTCCTTCCCTTCTCTTCCCTTCCCATCCCTGTCTTAATTTCTGCTAATCTCTAACAATAATAGGCAATTCAAAATTGTTTTTATTTTTATGAATTTCCGACAATTTTCACAAATTTCCAATGAAGCTAAGAAGAAAGGCACGACAATTAACCTCCAGGGTTGTTTAAAATTAGGCTTCTAAGATAACTCTTTGAAATTTTTGGGAATCCACGTGTCTCACATTATCCCCAGTGCACAAGATTCATGTAGGAAAGGGTAGGAGACGGCAGCTGTGACTTAGTAAGAGAAGACCAGTGACACCCGTGAAAAATAGAGCAATTCCATTAATCGTGGAGCAATTATTTTCATTTTTTATTTATTGTATGTGGTATTACATTCTTTTCATAATTTATGATTCATTATAAAATAAAATTAATACAAGTATTCTCTTTAAATATTAATTTTTAAATCCCAATCCCTCGACATTCAAGCCTGCCTACCAATAAGGGCCTTTGTGTGTTAACATCGCATAATATTGAAATAAATATCTTGAGATTCCAGATTCTTCCAAGGTTGGGCCATCGTGTTGAATACGCGTTGTTGGGTCAATGATCATATTGTGTTGGGTGTTAACAGCTGTTAGCACAAAGTTCAATAGTTAGCTATTCGAGTGTCATATTGGTGTTTAAGTCCAAAGTCTCTCGTAATCACAAGTTTGAACATAGACATTGAGAGAGAAGTAGAACAGCATAAAGCCCAATAAAGATGGGTTAAATCTAACAAAAAGAGTTAATCCCTTACAATATGACAAATCAATGTGTGAATCCATGTTAACAAAGACACCCACATTTAGCACTAAACAATACCTCATTCCCTCCAGTTGTGCAAAGCAAAGAAAAAAATGACAATTTGACAAAAAAAAATCCTAAAACAATGAAGATAATGGCTCCGTTTGGATAGCCCATTGGAAAAACGGACACAGATTCCTAGGTAGTTTATGTGAGAGGAATTTTGTCTCAGTAAGCACACCCGTTGGCAAAACGGGCTTACCAAACGGAGCCAATTTTGAGAAAACACAGCTATCAGCCTGAAACAAACCCAGGAAAATACGTTTGTTTCAAACAGTCTCTCACAGAACATGAACACTTGGCATGAACGCATTTGCATGCATGTAGGTCGAAGCACATATACATACACACAGATACATGCATATAAAAAAATTACAGCCAATTAGCTCAGTCCCAACCATTTCTTATTTTATTTCTCCAGAGGGGACAAATCTCTTCATACTATGCACCTGCCAAAACATAAAGGGATCAAGGCACAAAAACACTCCCCCTCCCCCCTCTCTCGAATACATGAGAAGGATACGAGAAAAAGATACTTTTTAAGGTTTCTTCAATAAAAAGGAGCTCCAAAAGGGGAAAATTTTTTGCAGAGACGTGAAGTGGAGAGAACCAGGCTCCCAATGTGGCAGAAAATTTACATTTCCACGTACGGACAACAGCCAACTGCAAAACCGGCTCGAACCTCCAAACTTCCTGCAGATTCCAAGGTCTATGAATATCAATATCGTTGAAGGCCAGGACAAAAAGTTGTCATGCTTCACCACCCAGAAGTCCATACGCCACATCCTTATTACTCTACTGCTTCCCTGGAGTTGTGTATAACATAAATTACGAACATGAGGAAAAGCAAGTAAAACGCATTGAATACCAAATAAAAATACACTGCAAACTCAACTCAATTTTGAAGCATCAAAGTAGTAGTTATTGTAACATCCCCAGAACTCTCCCTCGTAGATATTGTCCCTGTTGCAAACAAAGCTAAGTTTTGCTCTCCTAGAGTTCTACAATACTCCAGAAAACACGTCTACGAGGGGAAGGTATCCACACCCTTATAAGACGTGCTTCATTCCCCTTCCTAAAAATACATGAATTGCAACAACCTCATTTAAGAGGATAGAAGCATACATGCAGAGTTAGAATATAACCAGTCAAATGTCAGTTAGCACTTGGCGGAACAACTCTTTTTTCCTGGATATACCTTCCATCAATCATCTCTATGACATAGTCAAGGCACATCAAACTTCAAAATTAAGTGTTCTAAAATCAAACAACAAAAACAAAGCGAACCCATCCACATGAATTCTTTTATTAAATAGAAACCAATATTTCATTTTCTGCACAGAGAAAGAGAAAGTACCTATGTCCTTAAATTATTGTCCTCTTCAATCAATGCCATACATATTTTGAGAACCTCCTATGGGGACAGAAAGTCTATCTCATCTGAACTTTCTTCATAAATGATATAGCTGGCTTCTTGACCATACTCATTGCCACTGCCCTGATCACTATTGTAGCTGCTTTCAGATGTACCCAAACAATTTATTTCATCAGAAGTATGGCTGCTCAATTGGAATGGAAAACTCGTGTCACCATTCAGTTCAGTTTCGAATGTCTCAATGTAACTGCAGCATGATCCCGAAAACCATGGCATCATTTTAGTAAGAAAAAGAAAAACCATGCCCATGGAAAAATGAAGGTTCATCAGGAGAACCATCTAACCTTCCTTCTGATGGATATTCAGCCAGCAAACACAAATCAGACCTTGCTTCCAAAACATGCTTAATAGGCATGATACTGCAGCAGCGAGACAAAATTTACATTTGAATGATAGTCATGACATAAGCCATCCTGAGAGTTAATATATGCATTCACTAAGGAAAACCATTACCTAGGGTTGTAGCACCTGCGGTACCAGTCCCCCTCAGATGCTAAGCCTTCCCTATTGGATATGTCCTG
>JANTPZ010090190.1:0-27298 GCA_025593235.1 Vachellia pachyceras | reverse complement strand
TAGAGAATAGATCTTAACCGTAGGATCGATTCAATCCCAACCGTCCATTAAGGAGGTGGGAATAGTAAGGAGGTGGAAGTTTGGCTATAAATACCACCCCCTCCTCATTTGCAAACCATCCAAGAGTTCCTTGTAAATCTCAAGTTCTGAGTAATACGATTCTCGCATTCTCCAAGTTCCTGAGTTCTTCCTTGCCTCAAGCATTCTCTTCTTCCCAACTTAGCCAAGCATCTTCCTTTCATCTAAGTTAGGCTTACTTAGCAACATCCAGAGCAAGGTTGTTAAGTGCCGCGCGGGTCGAAAGATTAGCCCCGTGACAATAAGCTCTAAGTGCATCTTGTTGGATGCAGATTTTGAGCCAAAAATTTCTGATTTTGGCCTTGCTAGATTGATGAATCCAATTGACACACATTTGAGCACTTTTGTAAATGGTGAGTTTGGAGATCTTGGTTATGTTGCTCCTGAATATACAAGAACTCTGATGGCTACGCCCAAGGGAGATGTCTATAGCTTCGGTACTGTGCTTCTAGAGTTGGTGACAGGTGAGAGGCCTACCCATGTGGCTAAAGCTCCTGAAACCTTCAAAGGAAATTTGGTGGAGTGGATTTCAACGCTCTCAAGCAAATCTGAACTCCAGGATGCTATTGACGAATCACTACTTGGGAAGGGTGTTAATGGTGAGATTTTCCAATTTCTCAAGGTTGCATGCAACTGTGTTTCACCAAATCCTAAGGATAGGCCCACTATGTTTGAAGTGTACCAACTTCTTAGAGCAATTGGGAGCAGATACAATTTCACAGCGGATGATGAGATATTGGTACCTACAGATACTGGTGATGGTGCCAATCTCGAGGAACTTATTGTCGCAAGGGAAGAAAATAGTTGAAAAGGTAAGCGATATATGTACATAAAAGGGTTATATATAATCAATTCAATGGTAACTATCTCTTTCTTTGCGTTCTTAAAATAAATGTTAATGCAATAGACAATTTAGATGGTTCAGATCTAACTGTGGGCTATCACTATTGAAACACCTATATAATATAATCACGCACGGATTCTCAATGCATATAGGTAAGCTATGCATTGATATTATGGCAGAATGCTGGTTCACGGTACAGATATTTTCCTTTAGTTTATCACAGAGTATTGCAGTTGGTAGCAAACTATCAACTGATGAAAAGAAAAATCAAGAAGAAGGGTATTTGAATTTCTTGATAGTTTAATTGCCTTCTACGGGTTAAAATGTGCTTTGCTAGAAGTATCAACTACAAGGTATGAAATGTCACCTGACTGGCTCCCTTGATAGTTTGTTTGTTTGGATGCTCTTTTTTATCTTTCTATGAGAAAATAGATTCATATACTGCAAATGGTGCATTGCCAAGTCTTATGAAGCATCCGCAATTTGATTTTGATACTCTCCCGGGGGGGGGGATTGTGCATGGTGAGAATAGTTGCTAAAAAAAATCAAATTTGAGCTGCCCAAATTTGATTAACTCTATTTGCGAAGCAAAATGCGTAGTCAGGGAACTGGAGGGTCTTGTTTGAACTTGTACATTGTCTTGAGTTTTAGAGCTCAAGTGCAAGGATTTTTGGGGGGGGGGGGGTTGTAGACAAATTTACATTGATGTCCTTTTGGCCAAAAAAATTACGTTGTGCTCGTTTGGGAACGCGATAGAAAAGTACTTTTACACAAGTCGAGGTAAATATGTGGAGGATATTATCTCGTTATACGGAAAAATACTGTTGAACGTGCGTTTGGCTTTTAGAAATGTAGTTCCAAAACAAGCCTATTAATATTAGGTAGGGAGTTATATTTTTAAATAATTTTTATGAAATGAATAATGTGCTCAATTTTAGTCTCCATGCAATATTTAAGTCTCACATGAAGCTATTCTTGACTAAACTTGTATCTATGATAGGTTATTTGATTTGAATGGACCGCGAGTGCTTTAGTAACCTTGGCTTTTTTTTTTTTGGGGAGGGGGTTTGGTTTGTGTGCAAGGCTTCTGATTGCTTATGAATTGTTTGCATTGTCATATACCATTGATGAGATTCACATTTTTTATTTAATCTAGACATTCAAATCTAAATTTTTTTCCTTTTAATATAATTAATCTTAAATTAAATCGATTTTAATTTTAAAAAGCCTTCCTTCAATATATAGTTGCAACTTTGGCAAAAGAACACGTACACATTTATTATTAATATTAATGTGAGATTAATAGGATCATTCTATGAATAATGCATTCTAGGAAAGAAAAAGATGTTTTGATATAGTTTTAATACTTGAATTGGAATATTAATTCATTGTTAATGAATCAATATCACTATCTTCAATTTAAAAAAAAAACTGAATTAAGACAATCAATATGAAAAGCCTTGACTACAATTTAGAACATCCTAATATTAGTACAAAATTATTTGAAGTCCATCCTCCGAATGAAGTCCTTTAGAACAAATTAGTGATCATTGAAGTGGTACAAGATGTGACTTAAATCCCAAAGCAATCAATTATGATTGGGTACAGTTGGAATGGGTTAGTCCTCGTAATATAGTGAAACACCGTAATCTTTATTTGAAGATATGCTTATATTTATTCTCTGATAATAGCTTGAATAAGATTGTTTTTTTTATACATGAATTTTAGGAAAGGGGTTGTGTTTATCTACGATTTAAGGGTATGTTCCCTAACTCATGATCCACTGGGGCCTGTCCCTGTGACCACCGGAGCAAGCCAAACAAGCCATTTGGTCTAGGTACATAGATAGATCAACCCAACTTCATTTAACTGTGGAGATGTCTCCCCAAGCGCTGCGACTAGAGCCATAACAAAGTGATTATCCATTATCGAACTTTCTCCTTTTTGATGAGAGTATTAACCCAATACCTTCATCAATTAAACCCACGAACCATGGGTGATAAGATTGATTTTGGTAGAAGAATATCTTTGGAATAAAAAAAAAATACAACGTGGCCTCCAAAACCATGCCAATTAGGCAACTGTATTTCTACGACGTCATGTGCAGCCCTAATTAGCTCCCTAGCACCCGAACTGGAAGATGCTAAACTTTTAATCATGACTCGTGATAACCACGTGCTTCATCCAAATAAAAGTTAGGGTGTTATATATATATATATATTTATATGCATGTATAAAATATTTGTATTTATATGTTACAGTGTCAATCTGAAGCACTGAAAAGACATGAGAAAGCAAGCGTACGTGATTATATATGTCATGTCTAAAGTCAAGGGACCGGTGGGTCAACAAGCTTATTGTATACAGTTAGATCATTAATACGAGAATCAATTAATTTTTTGGGAGATTAAAATGGTTAAATAAATTATTTAAGTATAACATCTATTTTGAAGTACCTTATTGTATCATTAGATTACATATCAGTTTATAAATTAGATAAATTAACTCGGAAGAAAATAATAAATATATCAGTTAAGTTAATTAGCTTCCATAATCCCAACAAAAAAAAAGGTTAGCTGGCTCTTATATTGATGATTAGAAGGAAGTCGATTGCATTTGATCTTGGCTTTAGAATGTTTGTGGCTGAGATGGATTTTCATGAAGCCATTCAAGCTATAGTCTACATGGAGAAGGCAAGTCATCATTTGCTCATTCAAGAAACAGAATCAATTCATTACAACAAGAACAATGAGAAAGACACCTAACTTTAGAGAGAAAGATGGGGCGATCAACATCTCTTCGCATCTTTATACCACATTATAATAAGACTCCTATTCACACACACACACACACACACACATCTTAATTAGTGGCATTTGGTAGAGGCAGAAAAACTTGCTACGAAGTCATCAATGTTCTTATCAGTACTTCCACCTTCATCACAAGCCTTCACAGCAAGATTCTTCCATTTCATTGCTTTCTTCTTCATCTCTTTCCCTCTCTCACTATTCATCACTATCTCTATACAATCCTTCACTGTCTCTCTTCTCACAACTCCTTTATCAGCTTCAGCTTTCACTCCTATCTTCCACACATCTTTTATGAACTTCGCGTCTGTGGGTTGGTCTGTCCACTGAGGAACTCCCACCATTGGAACCCCTAAGCTCACAGCTTCCTATGTTGAGTTCCATCCGCAGTGTGTCACAAAGCAGCCCACAGCTTCATGATTTAGCACTTGTAGTTGAGGACACCATGTGACCACCAAGCCCTTATTACCATTCTGTGAAATTTCCAAAATGCCCTCGGGAAGCTTAGGTTTCTCGGATTCTCTTACCACCCATAAGAAATAACTGTCACTGTCCTTCAAGCCCGAAGCTATTTCCTCCATCTGTTCAGTGTTCAGAGCTGCCAAACTGCCAAATGAGACATAAACGACAGACCCACTTGGCTTGTCGTTTAGCCATCTCGTGCAAGCTGCGTCGTCTTCCTTGTAAAAGCTGAAACCATAGGAGTCGTCATCTTTGAGTCTCTTGTCTAAGAACATTGATGGTATGGTTGGTCCTACTGTCTTCAGAGGGAAGAGTTTTGCTTGCCAATCAGTCACCTAATTAAGATGTTCAAAAAATGTAATTAACCAACAGCTTTCAAGGATGACTTGAGTATTAAGATGGAATTCCTTCACAATTTTTTTTTTGGTGGGAAGCTTCCTATATTCTTCAATAGTAAATGAGACCACAAACTTATAATAGAAAACAGGCCAAAATAAACGAAACCCTTGAACTTTGAATTAATTGTATGCAACCCCTAAGAATTCAAAATTTAAATTAAACCTCCTTAGCTTTTTAATTTTTAACATTTGGCCCCATATCGTTAATTTTTTCTTTAAGTTACTGACGCAAACTGCCATGTTAGGTTAGTGAGAATGGTGTGATATTGGTTTATAAAAAGAATTTAAATTTGGTAATTAAGAATTTAAATTTGAATTTTTGTGGGTCATATCTAAATATCCTAAATTTCAGGGAAGGTTTTATATATTATAGTTTAAATTTGTTAATCTATATTAAATGTCATCCTCATTAATGAGTTGACAGTTTCAGTTCAATGATAAAACTAACAACAGGGGGTTCAGTGTTAAAAACTAAAATGCCAATGACGTTAAATTGAAACTTCGAAACATCAAAGCAGGTTATATAAAACTCACGGAAAGTTCAAGGTGTTTTGTAATTCTATCCCAGCAAATAGCATAGACAGTATACATGTCATTGACTTGAAAATAAATTAACAAGTATATAATATTATTTACCTGTGGCTCAAGCTCATAAAAGGAATTACAAAGCAGCCAATCTGCTTTCTCAATATTAAAGAACTGATTCACAACCATGTCTGTCAGAGCTGGATAAGGCCCCAAGACATACAAGAGAGATGGCAAGTCACAAGAAGCAAGTGGAGGCAACCCAGGAAGCAAAATCTCAAATTCATCAGCTTCATAAGCCAAAGGAATCTTCAAGTTCCCACTATAAACATGATAATATATACTGTTCACTGCACAAGATTGGGTGAAAAATGAAGCTGCCATAATCCCAAACTTCTTGGTTACCTCAAGAGCCCAAGGAATGAACGAATCATACACAACACAGTCAACTGAATTCCCAGAACTTGCGAGCTTCTGGATAAGTTCTTCGAAAGTCTTTGACCCTACCTCGCGAAAACAGTCGAGGTATGCTTTGTCACTCTCCGCCGCTCCGATTCCTCCGTCGTCGAAGCCGTCAGAGACGCTCTCGAGAGCTATGGAGGTTGATTTGAATTGTAAGGTTTTGCAGAGGAAGCGAGAGGTAACTATTGTGACTCTCACACCTTTATGATCCAAACGCTTTGAGAATTGAAACATGGGGTTTACATGACCTTGTATTGGGAATGGCAAAACCAAACAATGTGGTTTTCTGCTTTGCCTCTCTTCCATTTTTTCCTGCGTTTTGATTTGAAAGTAAGATTTGCGGTTTTGTTGTATCCATATATAATGTGGATGTCCCAACATTACCGAGGATTGAAATAAGATGGAGAAATTTGTCACCATCACCCTCCAAGATAACCTTAAATCATCAATCCCATGCAATCAATATTATGAATGCAAGGTATATAGTGCATATAGTCCTTTTTTATCCTAATATTCTTTTTCTGTAAATTATTTTGATCTCTATAATTTAATTTCATGTGATTGTAACTTTGTTTTTTTAACTTTGATTCAGCACATTCAATTCCTATAATTTTGACTATTTAAAACTTTAGTATTTAAGTTTCATAAATTATATAATTTTATTTTTAAAATGGTTAATAAAAAAAACTTTTTAGGGATAAACCGTGATTTTTTTAAAAAATTACCTAAACGCTCATTAAAATGGAAAAAAATTGATTTTTTTTATAAAAAATGGGTTTGTCTCATGAAACCATGTTTTGGAGAAGGAAAATTTTTTAGTTCAAAAAAAGATGGTAGTTAATATAATTATTATATATGTAAAAAAAATAACCGTTCCATTCTTCTCTCCTTTATTTAATCAAATATTTTACCAAATAATATATTTCAGTTTTCTAAAATATATTTAATCATGCATTTTATAAATATATACAAATTAATCATTAATTATTTATATAAATAATATATTATTACTATAAACAAAAACATAAATTAAAATTTGTTTTTACGCTATTATGACATTATCTTGTGTCCTTTTTGGTAATTTATGCATGAAAACTGATTCTGATATTAACTATTTTATCAAAATGTTTTTTTTTCACAAAATTTCTTTTATTCAAAATCTATTATCTAAAATCACTTTTTTTTTTCAAAAACTATTCTGTAAAAGCTAATTCAAACAATGGTTAAACTATTAGATCGGGTTGATGTGGTCAAAATTTAAAGACTAATTAAGTTAATTTGAGTTCAAATTACAATACTAATTCATTTGAGTCAAAGTTTAATAAGTGAACCAGAAGTAAAAATTAAATGAGCCTAACGATTAATATTCACAATATGTAAGCATGTAATTTTTTTCCTTTTGTCAAAAATCACATATTATTAATTTGATATGACTTATTAATTCAAATTTAAATAATTTTGAACCTGAACGCGCAGAATACTTACAGCACATACCTACATATACATATTTAAATTTTTCTAAGCATTGTCTTCTGGTGATGAGTATGAATCTTATCAGTGGTTAAATTCATTTTCGAATTTGTTTGAGATATCATAACAAATATTTTTTCCCTTTATATAATTAAAAAACGCAAAAGATGATATTCAAGTCTCTGTCTGACTGTCTCTATAAATTTGAGGGGCCATTTTCATTTATTGATATTGAAAGAGGTAGCATGTGATTGCCTTGGATAAGACAATACAAGAGAGGAAATGATAGTGGGTCCGTTTGGGAAGCGGTAGAGAAGTACTTTTACACAAGTTGAGGTAAATATGTGGAGGAGTTTGTCTTATTTTACGGAAAAACACTGTTGAACGTGTTTTTGGGTGGGAGTAAAGTCTTTCCTAACAAGCACAGTGATAGGTGCAGCCTCTTCAATGAATCAATGATGTAGAAAGTTGACGAGCGCTATCCTACTTTTGTTATTACTCTGTTTTTTTTTTATTTTCATTAAAAGACAAAGTTATTAAAAGTATACCATAATACTTGAACCTCTCGCAAGACACATGGGCAGAACCATGTGAAGACACTACGAACCAGCAAAACCCAAGACAAATGGGGGCAGAACCAACAAAAAAATTAAACAGTGGACCCATAGGGGTTGATTCTAGAGATATTGAGCCTTGCATTTTCATAGTTTCACTTCTCATTTTCACAAAAATGTTGTTATCCCTGCCCCACCTCACTTAAACATTCATCCTTCCCTCATCAGCAACGTTCCCTCAAAGTTTTCTAGTAGTTCCTACCACTCTTTGTTGTCATCATTCCCTTGTTATCAATGTTTTCTTTGTTTTTTTTCCATTTTATCGCGTCGGGTTATTGTTTGATGAAGATGTTTATAGATTGATTTTGAAAGTGAAGAGAAGCAGATCTTTGATTTCACCAATGACAAAACGAGGTTGATCTAAAATGATTGTGTATTTTTATATTCTTCATCTCCCTCCCTCCCTCACCTCTGTTAACTCTGTCTTCCTCCTTTCACTATTGAAGATGATACTCTCTCTTCCTCCTTTCACTATTGAAGATGATACGCATATTTATGATTTTACCAATGGTGAGTTGAGTCACATACTTGGATTCATTAATAAAAAACTGATGTGAAAAGTTACTTTTGACATCATTTGTTAACTGGCGTTAAAGGGTAGACAAAACATCACTAGTTTACAAATTCCTTTTAAAACCAACGTTAAAATGCTTATTTGACTGATGTTAAAGCTCTTCATGTTGCAATGATAACCAAAATGCTAATGTCCCGTTTGGTTTGGTAGCAGGGAACTAGAGTTAGAGAACTTGAATTGGAACCGGAACCGACATTTATGTGTGTCTGGTGTGTTGGAATCTAGTTCTCCGTAGAATTCAATTCCATCAAAATCATGGAAGTGGGTTTGAACCTCCTACTCATGAAACTGAGTTCAAACTTCAATTATTTCTTCGTGTGCCATCTCTACTCTCAACTCTTGCAGAATATTCGATCAGCACCTTCCATGCTCATCTTCTCCACCAGTTACCCCACCTTTATTATTGCCGTCGATGTTGGCATCCATCACCATTGATGTCTCCGCCACCATCTTCATCGCTATCTCTAGCACTAATCTTCACACTTTATATGCATTTCAGATCTGGAATCACTCTCCATAGCATCGACTTGCAAAACACATCATCCTCACTACCTCCTTTCTTTGGCATCCCTCTTTGATTTGCCATCTCGACACCTCCCCCTCCAATTTTCCTCTGCCGCTCCTCCTCCCTATTCCTCCCTCATGTTGAGTGTCGACTTCATATTTGGGAGTAGGAGGTCCCATCTTCCTATGTGGATTCCTTCCTCTTTAATCTTCTTCATCTTCTTCTCCTTTGACTTCAGATCTGAGAGCATGAAGGAGAGGTTGTGATTCACTGACTGAGAAGCAGGAGCAGCGGCCTCAATACGAGAAGCACCAGTGCCATCTGTAACACCTTTTAACTTTACTTCAATTAGCAAAGGAGACCAATATTATATCACCTGAATGCTTACCAAAATTTAGAATAAGTGAACCAAATGAAATTTTTAAATCATTCCTCAGGATACTATTCACTTGGTAAAAGTTTTTGTCCAATTTTAAAAAATCATAACTCTAAAACAGAAATCAAATTGTTCAAATCTCTATTTGAAACTCTCATTTAATTATCTACAGGAAAAATATTCACTTGGCCATTTTCATGATCAATTGATACAAAAAATTGCGTAAAAAAAGTACTGCCATTTTTTAATTTTCAGATTTCTCATTAAACTTTGAAATGACATAACTTTCTTTGTATATATCTAATTTAGACAAACTATGACTTGGTTTAAAGTTTGGAATGTGTACTATTTAAGTGAAAATTTTTATAAAATTTGAATACCTGTTACCCTATTTTGCAATTACCTCAACTTATGGATTTGTTAAGGGTTTTGGGCCTTTTTTTTTTCCACTTCAAGCCCATTATTTATACATTTTTTACATTTGCCACTATTTTTAGGTTTGCTTAGGCAAACTTAATGCTCACATAATTTAAATGTCATACAACCTAGTTGGGGTTTATCATACAAAGTCCAGCAACGCAACTTAAGCATCAAATTCACACAAATTTACATCATATCCACATATGCATCAATTGAAGTCACTTGCCCCCTCTTTTTTTGGAATGGGGAAGTCACTTGCCCCCTTTTAGGTCTCTCCTTCCTTGCCTTTGTTAGAGTGTTGACTTAGAGGGTTGTGGTTTGAGAAAGAGTGAGATTTCCATGAAATCTCAATGACAAATCTTACTAATAAATACATTAACATACATGATTATTGTTAATGATACTAACTAGCCATGAATGTGATGATCATATCTTACTAACATACATCTATCATAAGCTTGCACATGGCCAAAACATAAGTAAGTTTTTTCATGTTCAAACATCACATAATGGTTCGATGGTGGTTGTGGATGCGTGAGTGGGAGAGTTTTTTGTGTAAGGGCATTTTGGTATTTTCATAATATAAATTCATATTTCAATTAAAAATTATAAGCCCACTTTTATTTTTGCTTCCACTTCCTTTAAGATCACTTCCACATACCAAATGGGCCATAAAAGTTTGGAAGATGATGCCCAAATAGAGGGAGATGATGGGTGTGTTTGGTACAAGAAGGAAAAAGCCATGGTCCACAGTGAAAAGTCAGTGGGGCTAAGCTCCTACAGGTGACATATGAAATTGCCATTTTCAAAAGATTTGGCATGAAACTTGGGGTGCCTCTTCGGTTGATGATTGATCAGAGCAAAGGAATTGGTGGAATCATTCCTATTCAGCCTTTTCGAGTCAACTAATGTGGAAGGCAACAATGACTTTCCCTTGAGACTGGATTTTGTGTCTCTAGTTGAGCATGGAAGAGAAATGAAGGAACAACTGTGACAGAATCCAAAAGTTACTTCAACTGATTCTTCTTGAACTTCATCGATGTTGAAGTTGTGATATCGGTATGACATGCTTGAATTTGGGTTAGTCCAAAGCTTCGATAGGACGAATGAAATTGCAAAATTGTTGTAGATGGATAAAACGTGTTAAGAATCATTACAAGGTCCAACTTATAATGCTGCACAGGCCCAAGCTTCACAGGCCCGACTCTCTCATCTAATTTTCTATTTCCCTCTTTATCTGTGTTTGTATAATTCTAGATGATACATGTGTATAGATCTTGTTACCTGTATAGCTGTGACACCTTCTATATATAGTGCACAGTACATACCAATGAATATACAGACAAAATATCTCTACAAATTTATCCGTTCATCCACTAATTTTGTCTTGGTATCAGAGCCTCTGTCAGCCCAGTCGGCACCATGTCCTCATCAACCGAAAACCAAGGTTCTCCCTCAGCTGGCTCCCTAATCTCTGATTCTATCCTGGCCAAACTCACGGACAAAAATCATTTTCCCATTATGAGTTGCTCGGTCAAGTTGGACTGAACGAACTACACCGTCTGGCTTACTCATGTCTTGCCCGTCATCAGAGGCTACAAACTTGAAGGATTCATCAACGGCACAAAATCGTGCCCATCGAAGTTCATCATCGACATGGAGGTCCCAACGATTAACCTAGCTTTTGAGGACTGGGTTTCTGCGGATCAGCTTCTATTCGGATGGCTCCTAAACACAATGACTCTCAAGATTTCGGCAGAGATGACAGGAATATCGTCCTCAGCTGGTCTGTGGGCTACTACAAAATAGCTCGTTGGAGTCCATACTAAGTCTCATCTATTGATGCTACGGATTGAACTCCAACGCACCAGGAAGGGTACGATGAAAATGTCAGAGTATCTCTCCAAATTAAGGAACATAGCCAACCAACTCACAATAGCCAGAAGCCTAGTGCCTCTCTCTGATATGATTATATAAGCTTTAGCTGGATTAGATAGTGACTATGTAACACCTCCTATTTTCCCCCTATTTCCTCATATTAGATCACTTTAGAATCACTATTGGGCTTTGGATAACTCAAATTGGCCTTTTTAATGAACTTGAAAATTTTTCTTATTGGCCCATTTTCCAAATATCTGACCCAACTTTAAAAAATTATAATTAATTCTAGAAAAATTGAAACTGAGTGGTTCCAATTTCTAAATTTATATAATTAAGTGATCTATAGGGGAAAAATACTCACATATTCCATTTCTTACCCATTTGAACCAGTTTATTCCAAAAACGGGCATTGCTCCAATTGTCACTTCCAGTTTTTCCAGATCTTTTCCTTAACTTTTGAAAATCATAACTCTTAATATACACATCCAAATTTTGAAAACTTTATATCATTTTAAACCTTAGGATGTCTAGTTTCTGACTAGAAAGTTTCAGCTCAATGGGAGCCATTTTTCTATTTTTCATTGCCATATGAAACAGATCCATTTTCAGGGCCTTTGGAACCCATTTTGACTTGAAAACTTGATTTTTCTTATAAAATCTTAGGAAACCTCTTTTGATTTGTGGATCCCTCTTATTGCATGCTTATCTTGTCTATTTTCTTTACATAGTGTTATGCATGCATCCACATACTTTTACCATCATCCATGTAAAAGTTTACATTTATATACCAACAAATGCTTAACTTAAACTTTAAGCATATACACATCTTCCATCATTTCACAAAAATCTACACAAGCAAGGACATCATCTTTATTCATCAATAACCATTTCCTTACCCTTTCTTGAGCTTCCACTTACATGGGTAGTTGGGGGATAATGAGATTTATGCAAATCCTAATAGCAAAACTAACTAACAAAAACTTGTGAATGTGCATATAATGCTTTTCAAGAAGTGTGTATGAGCAAGATACATGTGACACGTTCAAACATTACATTATTAACATGCATATGGCCATAGCAATCAAACTCACATACCGTACACATAACACAAACTCATATATCATAAAACAATGCACCATTCACACAAGTTCATAAAATAGCTTTGAAGAGTTAGTAGTCTTGCTACCTTTAACTTTGCTTTCCTTTTTACTTAAACTTCCAAGTTCTCTTGGATCACTTCCAAGTGTGCTCTTGGGGGTCTCAAATCCCTAAAGTTCATGGTATAACATCCATGTAAATACTCAACCATCAAGATGCAACAAGACTTGCAAAAACGCAATAAACCCCCTTTTAACTTTTCAAGAACCCTACAAGTTCTAAAACTTGGTTTTATGGCCCCTTAAGCTTCTAAAATCCATTCATTATCTTTACCCTATACAAAACATCATTTTAGAGCCATTGGAAGCATTAGAATCATCAAAATCCCACTCCCTCTAATTTTTACAGATTTTCGAAAAAACAGAACAAAAGGGAGGGTTTGGATTTTTCAACTCTTCTCATGCATTCTAGCCTTTTCCTTCTTCCAAATCATGACTCAAGCTTCATAAAAATAAAACACATATTTCCCCCTCAAGACCTCAAATGGACAGCACCTCCACATATACTTAGGGTTTCCAAAATCCCAACAAAAAAAAAACAACAACTTTCGTTAAATTACCCTTGACAACTTAAAGAGAAGCTTGCAACCTTTAATACCTCTTAAAACCTTTCATTTTCCATTTTCATCTTTTGAAACCCTAGCCTCTCATCTTCAAAAAGAGAGACTCATTCAAGAAAACAAACCAAGAGAAAGGTAGTAGAAGGTTGCAAAGCTTGAAAAAGATGAAGCTTGGTTGCTAGAACACATTACCTTGTGTTATGGGAGCTTGGTTTTCTTCTTTCTTGCTTGAGAATGGTGTTTTTGGCTTGGGAGAGGAGAAAAAATCTGATTAGATAAGAGAGGGAGGGGGGACGGATTTGAGGGGGAGAGAGGGTGAATTTTCTAATTAAAATTGCCTCTTGAAAAGTTGTGTGGAAGAGAATGATTCTTGGTGACCAAGTTTTGAAATACTAGGTGTAGATTGTGCCACATGTCCTCTTTGAATTGCTTGGTGAAAAAGTGCTTTTTAGATTGCCGGTCTGGTTGGGCTGATCGGACCTCTACCCGTCCAGTTACTTGATCCAGTGGCACGCATTTCCGTAAAGTAACATTTACTTGGGTAACTATCTTTTTACTTTTCCGTAGACTTTATCTCTCATGCGGCGCCATTCCCTAGGCCTCCTTGCCTAGGTGGAATCATCCTTAGCCCAAAGCATCTCCGTGGTTTTCCTCGTAATTCGTCAGGATTCCTTGATTTGCGTGTAACACCGTAAAATGTGCTCCCGGAGGCTAATTTGACTTAAGGACATGGAAAATTTCTATATTTTTTCCCTGATACTCCAACCCTTTTCCGTTCCTCAAAATTATTCCCGGATTTTCCGTAATTAATTTTCTAAGAAAATCCTTTTTCGAGGCATTCGGGCACCGTTGATCTCCGTACTTTGAAACTGCTCGCACCGGATACTGGATAATAATTTTATTAATTAATTTATAACCTAACTAAACTTTTCTCAGTTCGGGTCTCCGGTATTTGAGGACTCTTGTTACCTCGAATAATTATTTCTCTGTCTTTAGTCCTCTAAAAATCCTTAATTACGAAAATGCCATTACTCTTTATACTTTTCACATATTTACCAAAATGCCACTAGCTTCCTTATCTTTCTCATATATACCAAAATGCCATCACTTTTTCTACTTTCTTTTAATTCCAACCTTACCCTTGGTTTACTTTGGCATTTTTGGTCAACTTTGACTTTTTAGTTGACTTTTGATCAAATTACTAAAATGTCCTTATTATTTGATGACAGTTTATGCCCTAGGCCTTTTTAATCAAAATGACCATTTTACCCTTGTCATTTAGGCCAAATGACCATTTTGTCCCTTAGTAATTTTTACTTAGAATCCTCAAGACTCGGGACTTAGTCAATTATGATCTTTCTTGTCTATAGGCATTTTCTTTTCTATTTTTCCTTAGCTATGGGTCTTAAATCCTTTCATAATTTATTGATTTGGCATTTATTTCCTTTTACAAAATTTGGGATATTACAGACTATAACCCTGTGGTTGTTCAACTTTCACAACAAGCTGAAACACATGGATTGAGCTTCAAACCTCTCTATTCACTTTTGAAAATCCCTTAGATAAACTCGCTCAGCTTTCTAATCTTTCTATTTCTGGAAACAACTTTGCTAATGTTGCTAGATCTGATGATTTCTTCAGTTACAGGAACAATAATACACTGAGAGGTTGTAGGAATAGAGGAAGATGAGGCAGAACTTACAATGCTCGTCGTTCTGGGCGAGATGATAGCGTTCCAACTTGCCAGTTGTGCACAAAGGTGGGTCATACTGTAGAAACCTACTTTCACCGCTACGATCGCTCCTTTGTGCCACCTACAAATAGAAGTAGAGGCTTAAACTTCATAGGAAGAAGAAACTTCACCTCCACTAAGCTTGATAATATGTATTGGGCATCTCTTGAAGCAGTGGCTGACGATGCATGGCACATGGATAGCGGAGCCACAAGCCACATTACCAACGACTTGAAGAAACTAGAAACATCCACAGAGTTGGCTGGTAAGATGAGAGTTAGATTAGGCGATGGACATAACTATTTGTGGATAAGATAGGCTCATCAACGATTCAAAATGTTCCTAACAAACAAGTCACGCTAAACAATATCTTATATACCCCCAAGATAAAGAAAAATTTGCTGAGTGTTCACAAAATGACCATTGAAAACAATGCTGATGTTACATTTAATTCAAGGGGTGTTTTTGTGAAGGATCATGAAACATGGGAGATATTGCTAGTGGGAAGAATAAATGAGGATGACATGTATAGAGTATGCAGCACCAAGAAAGCCGAGGAGAATGAACAAGTCTGCGTTGCTGAAGTTGATAATGCACCAGTTAGTAGTAATGTCTCTAGTAAGATGTTATGGCATAGAAGGCTTGGCCACCCTAGTAGTAGGATCTTAAATCAACTTATTAGATATTGTAATTTGAAAACTGGTTCAAGGAATAGAGATGAGTTAAATTTCTATGAATCATGTAGTTTTGGCAAATCACACTCTCTTCCGTTCAGCATCTCTCATAATATTGCATCCAAGCCACTTGAGTTGATACATACAGATTTGTGGGGTCCTGCTCCCACAGTGTCCACAAATGGCTTTCGTTATTACATACTTTTTCTTGGATGATTACAGTAGATATTCCTGGATATATCCATTAAGGTCCAAGGATGAAGCATTGAGCATGTTTGTATATTTTAAGAAACTTGTTGAAAACCAGTTTGAGAACAAAATTGAGGTAGTTCAAAGTGACTGGGGAGGAGAGTATCGTAGCTTTCGGAATCTGTTAAATGAATCTGGGATATTATTCAAACATCCTTATCCTTATACTTCATCTCAAAATGGAAGAGCTGAGAGGAAACACCGTCACATTGTCGAAATGGGACTCACTCTCTTAGCCCAGGCTAAAATGCCTCTGTCTTACTGGTGGGAGGCTTTCCAAACTGCAGCAGAATTGATAAATAAATTACCCACTGATATTCTGGGTGGTTTCTTTCCTTACTTTAAACTTCTTGGAAGGAAACATGACTATGATAGATTAAAGTCTTTGGGGCTGCTTGCTTTGCTTGCCTAAGACCTTATAATGAACACAAGCTGCAATTTAGGTCTACTAAGTGTCTATTCATTGGATATAACAACTCAGACAAAGGCTATAAATGTTTGAGTTCAACTGGGAGAGTATATATATCTAGACACGTGATCTTTAACGAATCCGATTTTCCTTTTTCCACAGGTTTTATCAATAAAAGAAGATCTCTAGTTGAAGAAATAGTTCAGACTAAAGCTTTTCTAAGAATTCCTGAATCTGTGATTTCTACAGCCTCTCCAACAGATTCTGGAACCATGCCTTTAGATGAAGCACAACCCAGTGACAGTCCAGGCCATTCAGCCACCAATAGCTTCACATCTGGTAACTCCTCTCCAGCAACTAATGAAATTACAGAAGAAGATCAGACTGAAGAAAACTCTCAGTCTGTTGCTATTACTCTCCCAAGTGCACCGATTGCCAAACCAACTGAGCATCCAATGATTACTAGGAGTAAGGCAAGTATACACAAGCCACACTTGCGCTATTTGGTACTATTCTGTCTGATTTGAATACTTCCGAGGAACCTCATAGTGTAGAGGATGCTTTAAGATCACCTAAATGGAAAAAGGCTATGATTGATGAGTATAATACGTTGCTGAAAAATGAAACTTGGATACTGGTACCTAATATAGGACACAAGAAAATAGTGGATTGCAAATGGGTTTTCAAGTTGAAACCTAATGTTGATGAGTCAGTGTTTAAACACAAGGCTAGGTTAGTTGCCAAGGGTTTTCAACAAAGTCCTGGCATAGATTTCAATGAGACCTTCATCCCTGTACTTAAGGCCTCAACACTGAGATTTATCTTAACTGTGGCAGTAACTTTTAACTGGCCTATCCGACAGCTAGATATTAATTATGCCTTTCTTAATGGAGAGCTTCAAGAACTTGTTTTTATGAAGCAACCATAGGGTTTTGTTTCACCAAAATTCCCTAATCATGTATGTTTGTTGAAGAAAGCTTTGTATGGACTTAGACAAGCTCCAAAGGCATGGTTTGATAAGTTGAGGGTCACACTAGTCAGTTGGGGGTTCACTCATTCAAAGAGTGACACATCACTTTTCTTTATCAAGCATAGAGCACTTATCATGTTTGTTCTAATTTATGTAGATGATATAATTATTACTGGAAATTCATAAAGTGCTTTAGAGTTGTTTGTCAAACAGCTACATTCTCATTTTGCCTTGAAAGACCTTGGATCACTGCATTATTTTCTCAGTATTGAAGCATTCAGAAATAGTACAGGTCTTTATTTGAAGCAAGAGAGGTACATACTTAATTTATTAGACAAATTTGGCATGTCTAATTCAAGCCCAATTCCTACACCAATGGTAGTGAACAAGTATTTTTCAAAAAATGTTGGTGTTCCTTTACATAATCCGACAGTGTATAGACAAGTTGTTAGTGCATTGCAGTATTTGACCTACACTAGACCTGATATATTGTTTGCTGTAAACAAACTGAGTCAATTTCTCAGTTCACCTACTAAGGACCATTGATAAGCAGTAAAACGAGTTTTTTTCGTTATCTTAAAGGAACCACTACCTTGTCTCTGCATATCAAACCCAGTAATTATTTAACTGTGTAAGGATATTCTAATGCAGATTGGGCTGTTTGCCCAGATGATAGACGCTCCATAGGCGGGTATTGTGTTTTCCTTGGTGATTCCTTAATTTCCTTGTCAGCGAAAAAGCAATAGGTGGTTGCTAGATCTAGTGCTGAATCTGAGTACAGATCACTAGCTAATCTTGCTACTGAAATGGCCTGGATACAATCTCTACTCAATGAAGTTGGCATCTATCTCAAACATCCACCTATAGCTTGGTGTGATAATCTAAGTGCTGCTGCATTGGCCTTAAATCCTGTGTTTCACGCAAGGACCAAGCATATTGAGCTTGGTGTGCACTATCTGAGAGACAAAGTCATGAACAAGCAACTCACAGTTCAATACATACCCTCTCATAAGCAAATAGCTGATGAATTTACAAAAGCTTTGTCCCGCTCTAAGTTTCTGGATTTCAGGCTCAAACTAGGTCTGACTACTTCTCCCGGACCTAGTTTACGGGGGGTGTTAAGAATCATCACAAGGTTCAACTTATAATGCTGCACAGGCCCAAGCTTTACAGGCCCGACTCTCTCATCTAATTTTCTATTTCCCTCTTTATCTGTGTTTGTATAATTCCAGAAGATACACGTGTATAGATCTTGTTACCTGTATAGCTGTGACACCTTCTATATATAGTGTACAGTACATACCAATGAATATACAGACAAAATATCTATGCAAATATTTCCGTTCGTCCACTAATTTTGTCTAAAAGTGTGACCTAGAGGATGAAGATGATAGTGGTAGCCGTAGCAAGGATGGACGTTTCTCTTCAGCCTCCAAATCTACTAAAGTTACCATGGCTTGTAAGGTTCTTGATTCAGCCAATTTTTGATCTATAGCTCTTTGAATCTTGAACTCCTCCTCAACACATCCACTTTTTCTTGCTTCAGAATCTTGGATGCCTCGTATATTGTTTTGTTTTCAACTTCTTCATTATGATCATCATACTTGTCTGCAAGCGATGAAAGCGAAGGCTTGCGAATAGGAAGGGGTAGAGGCTCGTTCTTATGCATTGTGTGAGAGAGATTGCCATTAAGGGAAAACACATAGGATGGAAATGGTGATCTAGAAGATAGAGACATGTACACCCTAAAATCATTACAGGCTTCTTCATCTTCATTGCAATCCTTCAATTTGACCATTGCTTCTGCCTCCATTTTAGAGTCATGTTTCTGGTGTTTCATGTTGTTAATATCCACAACGTCATCTTCAGCCTTTCCGTGGCTCAGTGTTTTACACTTGCAAGTCGCTCCGATCTTGATCATCTTTCGCATTTGAGTCTTGTGACAGAACTGTCTTATGTCCATATCGCTCATGAATGTCGGCGAGACAAATCACTGAGGAAATAGAGCTTGGACCAAACAATCAAACCACCTCTTGAGTATCTGGCTGTAGTCCATTGATGAATACCTTGATGGCAGTAGACTTTGGTAGGCGTGTATGTGGCAGACAAATCACTTGGGAAATAGAGCTTGGACCAAACAATCAAATTGCCGTGCATATTCTTTCACGGTCAAATGATGCTTAAGTTGTATAATTGTGTGACAGCAGTAATGCTCGTCTTTCCGATGACCTCCGATGGTAGCAACAATGGCGACCGGAAGACCAGCTCTGATACCATTGTTGCACGTAAAGAGAGAAATAAGAGAGAAATATGTATTCAATATTCAAGACAAGAAGATACATCTCTATTGATCCCCTGATTATACTAATACTTCCCCTAACTAACTAATAACCTTTTGAACTCAAATAAGTAACAATGCAACCTTTAACTAACTAATAACCTTTCGAACTAACATATCCACGTAACACCTGGTATGTTAGAACTATATTCGCACAATGCAAAACTCACTGCAGCGATAAGCACTGTAGTGTTCATTACTATCATTCACATCGAAACTGGTTCCTAATTAAAAACATGATAGCCATGTAACCATAAATTAAAGCTGCGACCCACTATAACCACTTCATATTACAAATTATAAAGAATGTTTAAACCAAAAAAAAACTTGGCAACGCCAAAGACGGGTCTAATAAAGTGATATAAGATGTGCTCTGTGTTACTATATTTGGCGTCCGATCCCCTTGTTCTTTGGCACTACTTGTCAACTACATTAAAAATAGTAACTGAGCAACAACCACATATATACGAACAGCTTCTAACTCAGCTTCTGGTAGAAGCTGAAGCAAGACTTGCCACAAAGTCATTAATATTCGTATCAGTACTTCCACCTTCATCACAAGCCTTCACAGCAAGATTCTTCCATTTCATGGCATTCTTCTTCATCTCTTTCCCTGCCTCACTCTTCATCACTTCCTCTATGCATCTTTTTAGTGTCTCTTTGCTCACAACTCCTTTGTTATCAGCTTCGGCTTTCACTCCTATCTTCCACACATCTTTTATGAACTTCGCATCTGTGGGTTGGTCTGTCCACTGAGGAACTCCCACCATTGGAACCCCTAAGCTCACAGCTTCCAATGTGGAGTTCCATCCGCAGTGTGTCACAAAGCACCCGACAGCTTCATGATTTAGCACTTGTAGTTGAGTACACCATGTGACCACCAATCCCTTGTTTTGTGAAATGTCCAAAAAGTCCTTCGGAAGATTAGATTTCTCAAATTCTTTCACCACCCATAAGAAGCAACTTCCACAATCATTCAATCCCCAAGCTATAGCCTCCATTTGATCACTGTCAAGAGCTACTAAACTTCCAAATGAGACGTAAACGACAGAACCACTTGGCTTGTCGTTTAACCAATTCATGCAAGCTTCGTCTTCTTCCTTGTAAAAGCTGAAACCATAGGAGCAGTCATCTTTGAGTCTCTTGTCCAAGAATATTGATGGAATGGTTGGACCTATCGTCTTTAGCGGGAAGAGTTTTGCTTGCCAATCAGCTACCTAAGATGTTCAGAAAATGTAATTAATGAACAGCTTTCAAGTATGATATATATTCACTCATTGAATATATGTGCATTCTCATATGAAAAGTGATTATTTTTCCTTGCCAATCTGTCATTTCCAAGTACAAAATGAAACTAGCAAAAAAACAAAATTGTCGCAGGCATTCCCTTCCGTACTAAATATAAGATTTCATTTGTAAAACGTTTCAAATC
Organism: Vachellia pachyceras; assembly: GCA_025593235.1. Taxonomy (NCBI): domain Eukaryota; kingdom Viridiplantae; phylum Streptophyta; class Magnoliopsida; order Fabales; family Fabaceae; genus Vachellia; species Vachellia pachyceras. The sequence goes on along the minus strand of JANTPZ010090190.1, from coordinate 6,361 downwards.
TTGATTTGAAGTACCCCATGCTAATGTATCTTAGATGATCTACGTCTTAGGGTTTGGTGCCAATGAGCACGTTGAACCATCAATAAGAGTCATCACAGTCAAAGGCACATCGACATAATTATCAAGGCACGCTCTACCGCTAAGCTAACTGCCCATCATGCATGTCTCTTGCTAGGGGCCCACCATGCCAAAGGCAAAAGAAGCCCCATGCCTCTTTCCTTTTTTACATCCCCATATCATTTACACTACAAACGAGGCTTTATATCTAGCACCAGATTACTTAAAATTTTCGTGGACAAGTAAGTTCAAATATGAAAGGAACAAAATACTACTATTGTATAGTTATCCTTGGTTGCATAGCATAGTTAACCAAATTTGGTTAAAAAAAATCATATTTGGCGTTAAAAACTCTTGTTTGTCTAAGAAAAGAAGAACTTGATTCAGAAACACGATGTGATATCTAAAAATCTGTCATATGTCTTTGTATTTTAGTGTATTCCACTGTTTTTCCGAATTTCAAATGAAGCTTTCTTGGTGTGGACCCCAATTCGGGTTTTTCTTATAGTACATATTAGACAAACCCACCTTTTCATCTAAATCTAACTGATTGGACACACAATTCGGACCCCTTTTAAATTTATATGGGACAATTATAACCTAAGAAATATAAAGTCAACAAGATGGAATTCCTTCACATTTTTTCCGGAAGCTTTCCATTCTTAATTAAGAGCATATGGGATTGCTAACTGACAAAAGAAAATAATATAGTTTGACTTAAATGTTTAAGGTACGTACATGTGATGGTTTATTTTGGTATTAAATATATGTTGGATTTTTTGTGGGATCCACCTTGATGGACCAAACTATTTTAACTAGGGTATTCCACTCAACAATTGAGTTATCTAAATATCTCTCATTCTTCTTTGTTTTCTCTTATGTGCTGTATTTGTTGTGCTTCTGAGATTTAATTAGGTTCAGTGATTTTTGGATGCGAATATGGATCTAGACCTAGTAAGTTGCTCTCCCCTCCGCCTTTATTTTCTGACAATCTAAAATTCCATTCATCATTTTATTTCCTAAATTTATAATTTTTTGTCAAACTTTTCCTATTCATTACACTTATTAAAAGGATTTTCATTAAAGAGTACTTTTAAATGTAAATGATATGTGTATTTTAAAGAAACAAACACATATATATTTTCGATAAATAATTAATTTAACTAATTTTATTAATTTCTATAAATTAGTTATGATCTATCTCCGGGTGAAGACTAGAAAGAGCTGAAGGTTTGTTTTACCCGGAAGAAATTAAATTAACAAGAAATACTGACCTGTGGTTCAAGCTCATAAAACGAATTACACAGCACCCAATCTGCTCCCTCAATATTACAGAACTGATTCACAACCATGTCCGTGAAAGCTGGATAAGGCCCCAAAACATACAAGAAAGATGGTAAATCACAAGAAGCAAGTGGAGGCAACCCAGGAAGCAAAATCTCAGATTCATCATCTTTATCAGTCAAAGGAATCTTCAAGTTTCCATTATAAACATGATAATATATACTGTTCACTGCACAAGATTGAGTGAAAAACACAGCTCCCATAATCCCAAACTTCTTGGTGACCTCAAGAGCCCAAGGTATGAACGAATCATACACAACACAGTCAACTGAATTACCAGAACTTGTGAGCTTCAGCAAGAGTTCTTCAAAAGTCTTTGACCCTACATCCCAGAAACGATCCACGTAAGCTTGATCACTTCCGGCAGCTGCTAGTCCTCCGTCGTCGAAGCCGTCAGAGATGCTCTCGAGAGATATGGAGGATGATTTGAATTGTAAGGTGTTGCAGAGGAAGCGAGAGGTCACAAGTGTGACTCTCACACCTTTATGATCCAAACGCTTTGAGAGTTGAAGCATAGGGTTTACATGACCTTGAGTTGGAAAAACCAGAACCAAACAATGGGGTCTTCGCTTTTGCCTCCCGTCTTCCATTACTGTTACTCTCGTTTGCATGAAAAGGTTATCTGAGATTTGTGTATATGATGAGTAGTGTACTGTGAATTACATTATTTTAATAGTAGTCTTGATTCTAACAAGTTTCCTCTGCTTAACTCAACGAGATTGACTTGTTGGTAACGAGCTGACTTGTTGGTATTATCTATACCTGCTTTTCTATTCCCAATAATTTATCCAAATAAAAAAGTCGAAGAAGCCAGCCTGTGCTGTATTGATAATTGACCCAAGTAATGAGGTCAACTTGTATCCGTGCATGCATGAGGATTGGATCCAGTTTCAGTGCTAATCATTCGCGCAGCGTCCGCTCCCCATCAATGAAACGCACCGGTTCACTAATCCCTTTTCTTCATCGCCACCTTCCATTTGATCTCAGCCATTATTCTCTTTTTCTTCCGGCCATTGCCTTTCCCGCTCGAAAAGCTCGTTTCAGTCTTCCCCTTTCCCGCTCAGCTCCACTCATCATCCTCATTCCGGCTCCTACTCACGCCAGTTTATCAGGTTCGTTCCAGCTCATGTATAACTCAGACATGGGAGGCTGCAAAGGCGAAACAGGAGAGCACTGTTCTTGGGCAAGGGAAAGAGCAGAGAGATTGCGGATAAGGATTTTTTGCTCAGTATCATTGTTACCCAACACTTCCTTTCCGAACTGGCTTTCCAATTTAGCAGGAAATGGGTTTTTGGCGCCAAAATCACCGAGCAAATCGGCGCCCATAGCACGAGTTCTGAGCCAAAACGCAGAGGGAGCAGTACTATGAGAAGGAATTGAGGGAGAAAATGCGGGAAGAAGGCGAGGAGTGGATGGGAGATGCAGAGCCACAAATGGAGGAGGAGGAAGAGAAGAAGAAGCAAGGTTGGTTATGGCCATATAAATTGGTTTGTAATTGAAAGAAGGAAAGAAAGAAAGATTCGACGGAGGGGAAGTGGAGTTCTTGGAGTGTGTCTGTGAAAGAAAGATGTTGAAATCTGGTGGCAGAGGGAAGAGCCAAGAGGATGAGGAGCGGAGCTGGAACGAACCTGAGACGGTGGCGATGAAGATGAGGATTAGTGAAACGGTGCGTTTCATTGATGGGAGGGTACGCTACGCGAATGATGAGCACCGAAACCGGATCCCATGAGGATTATACTTCTTATTGTAAGTCATTTTTAAGAAATTTTTTTTAGTTATAACCATAAGTTGACGTAAGGATCATGTGCATGTTTCGGAACGTGGAGAAGTACTTTTATGTAAGTCGATATAAATATGTTAAGGAGGTTATCTCGTTTTACAGAAAAACACTGTTCAACTTGTGTTTAGTTTTTCTAAACGCTTTAACAAACATGCCCTGTAAATTGTTCTTTTGCTACTGTACCATTGCTTGCTTCTTACTGAAAATGAAGACAGAAAGGGGAGAGAGAGTACGGTGAAAATTATTTATAAATATAAAGAGAGAAAATTTTGATAAAGGTAAACTTGAAACAGGAATCATCAATTTAATACATATTTAATAACCTACCTACCCTTTATTGATACACATGAAAATTTGTTAAAATAGAATTATAATAGGAACTAAAGTAAAGTGGTAGGTGGTTGTAATTTGATAAAAACAATTTTTCTTTTCTGTTTAAAGCGCGAAAGAGGTGGTGGGTTGTAGGCTGTCTCTGAGTAATTAATTGAATTCCAATTGGATTCAAATTATTAAATACATATTTAGTTTTATAATTTGTCAGGACTTGAACTGCACTTCAAGGAAATGATAGTGATAAATCAAAAGTAACGAGAGAGTGAAATTTAGTAAAATGGGTTAGTTTGTGGGTTAGTTTAGTAGGTAAATTGAATCTCTATTAAAAAATATTTATATTCATATTTAGTGTTTGACTATGTTTAGAACATGATTACTTTCAGTAAAAATTACTTTTACTTGACAAAAAAATAGTTAAGAGTAAAAAATATGTAAGAAACAAACATTTTTAAGTATTAATTATTTAGATAGCTTATATATTAAGAATATACAGGAGGGAATATAAAATCATAAAATTTGTTAAAAAAATGTTCACAATTAATGCCATATGTGCAATTGAATATGTTCCATTTTACAATTAATTCCTCAACGAGGGATTTCCCAATTTTTCTAAATAAATAATCAATTCAGTTGGTGTCCAAAGATTTCTTGGAAACATTATTGTGTCAATGAATCATGCATGCACAGCTATTAAAATGAACTAGCCGAGTCTTAGACGAGCCACGGCTTCAAAGAGAAAGGTTTGAAAAGCCCGAGAATATAAAATCATCGTATTATTAAAGTCAGTGAGCTTTCTTACCATTTTATTAAATGTTGAATTGTTTTCAATTTATTTCAAAATATTAAAAAATTAGACAATAAATCACTTAAAATTTCTAATTAAAATAATAAATATTATAAAATAAAATGAAGCGTCAAATTGTTGTTCGATTTTTTTTGTCATAGTGCTATTAAATTTAAAATTTCCATTTATGAAGTCTTGAAAAGAGATTAAAAAGAATGTTGGGCTAAAATTATATTGTTTTAAAACATACTATTTCCGGTTTAAAAAAAATACTATTTCCTATTTTAATGCTTTAAGCATGAATCACGTTAGTATAAAAGTAAATGCAGTATATGTATAAAAAGAGTGAGTATTTTTAGTTTAATAATTAAAAAATAGTTGAGTTTAAAAGAACCAACCCTTATTTTTTAGCCCTAAAAGACTAGCCCTTCTAAACTTGATTTCCTTTTACACTCCCTAGGCCTAAAAATACAAAGCCAACCTTTTGAATTTTATATATTATGTGCATGAAATAACGTAGTTTTGAATTTTTTTTACATTTTTTCAAATAACAATAATTTTAAAATTCAACAGTTTTGATTTATTGTTTTTGAAAAAGTACAAATAATTTAAAACCACATCATTTCATGTCTATAACCTTATATATATGCTACTTTTTTATATGAATTTATAGTTAAATGATAATATTTTAAAATTAAAAAAAATAGTCAAGAGTGACTGGAATACTTGATATAATGATGGATGTTCACTACCAGAAAAATGTCATTTAGCGACGGAAAAATCCATGGCTAAATGGCTAGTTTCCTTTAGAAAATTTCCATTTAGCGATAGAAAATATTAGCGACCCTCGTTTTAACGACAGAAAATAGCCATTTAGCGACGAATTTTCCGTCGCTAAATAGCATTTTTCTAGTAGTGATTGTGAACTTGACATCTATATTAAAATCCCTACTCTCCTCTCTGCTCCATTGAACCAAACACACCATTAATATTTCTAATATTTTATTTCTCAAATGAGTTTCTTAATATATATGTGTGTGTGTCTAAATGGAGGGAGTGATTTAATTCTTTTTCCACCCGTGTATAAGGTGTATAGAAAGTGATTTAATTCATGATGCCAAAAAGAACATTTATTGTACAATTTTCAATGACTAATGTAATTAAGTCAGATTCGTATATTGTCATACTTAATTGAGACTAACTCTTCTAAAAATGTTTTCTCATTTTCATGAACTAAAACTCAGCCTTATAATTAAATTGGTAAAGCCGTAAACAAAGAAAAAAAATTGGTAAAGCCCCTTCCCCTCTACTTGAACCAATGTCTATTGGTTTTATCCTACACATTCTGCTTTCTCGCAAAATTAAGAGAGACGTAAAAGCGTGTACTGTGTGTATTGGGTCATAAAAACTCCATCATCATCATCATAATTTGCTGGAAGTAGGAAATTTGTTCGTCTCATAAATGATTCCAAAAGGCATGGACACAAATGAAGCATGACCAAGTCAAAATAACATAAGCAATAATTCTTCGGATCTTATTTGTCATAATCACATATTAAATTAAAAGAAATTGACACAACAGATTAGTCAGACTCAGCATTATGAATAGGGATGTCAAAATGGGTTAGGTTGCCTATGGCCAAGGCCTATTGTCAACCCTAATTATGAACCAACTCAAGTTGGCATGAGTAGTGGAGACTCCTATCCCTTACATAAGTTGTGATTGGTGATTCAAATCCAAACTCGTGTGAAGTAAACATGGTTGAGAATAACTTTATCTTTTATATCTTCTCGAGGAGGATTAGTTCTTATTGCTGGCAAATTAAAGTATTCCTAGATTCATAAAAAATGAGCATTGCTAAATCAATGATATAATCATTGATCAGTTACGTTTCAAATAATCAAAGAGACTTCCAAACAAGGAGCATAACTTTTCTCCCCTAACTTCGAATATATTTTAATTATGGACAAACATGACAAATATCTCATTTGAGGCTTTTGTTTTTATTTCCTCTTAACTAGGAAAGTGCTTTAGAGCTTGTTTGGATGTGAGATTGAAAATA